>JAPVLW010000073.1:612500-622500 GCA_027382335.1 Takifugu ocellatus | reverse complement strand
CCCTAACCCTACCCTAACCCTAACCTAACCCTAACCCTAACCCAACCCTAACCCTAACCTAACCCTAACCCCTAACCCTAACCGTTTGCAGGTCTAATCAAATCCCAACTATTACGGTTCCACAGAAGATGCAAACAGCCAGAGGAATTAAAAAAGTCACCAAGGTGCTATTCTCGGTCTTATCCAGCAGAGGGTGCTCTAGCACCTTTCTCCGGAACCGTTTTAAAACCTTCCTCCAGATCCAACCCAGTCAGGTCTCCACTGCTCTCCCATTTGTCACCACTTACTGGCCATCCACTGTTAAACCGGTCAGACAAATTAGCAACAATTTTGAATCCACAATGAGATCAAATGAACCCAATAATGATCTTAGAATAATCGCTGCATTCAGAAAGAATAAAAACCTCAAAGATTACCTGGTCAGATCAAAGGTCATTTCACAGACTGATTGGAAACTCGGCCCACAGAACCATTATTAGGGTTAGCCCTAACAACAAGAATGGGTAATTGACTGACAAAAACAAAAAGTATTCAGAACTGCAACACAAGGAAACATTTTTTTTTAAAACCTGTGTATATTTAATGTGTTGCAAACAATGTGATAAAAGATAGGTGGGAGAAACAAGACTGACAATACATGTATGATTTACTTGCCATAATATCATGAAACAAAAAAACACTGACCAGCATGTTGTCCAGCACGTCATCTCCCCTGGCTGGGATGCATTGGAAGCCTCGGCCTTAGAGTGCAGTCCACACTGGCCCACGGCTTAGAGAAGGGGAGTGGAGAGAGGCTGCATTTATAAGTTAGCTACTGCACATTCAAATGGCCTTCGTGAAAGGATGTTCTTTTGTGCCTAAAAAAATCTCATTCTTCCTTTTTTCTCTCCCACCCTCCCTGTTTTCATTTTAACTTCTATCCATGATCTAACCCATGGTCTCTCATAAAAAGCTATACTGATGGTGGTCTGTATAGTGAGAGACCCTGAGTCCATCTATCATTCACCTAACCCTAACCCTAACCTCTGACCCTAACCTAACCTCACCCTAAAGCTTATCATTTAGGTGAACGCAGAAATCCCCCCAGTTATGCTGCTCTAGGACTCGTGCTCCTATGATGCACCTATATCTTTTCCTCTTCTTCCTCAACCCTTTCATTCATGTCACACAAATGACTGCTGGATTTTGGTTTTTTTCGTCTAGTCCTGCTAATTTCAGATCTAACCCAACAAGGTCTTGAGGGGTCCATGTGAGCACAGTTGAAAACGTACATTGGCCCATGGGCTTTTCTATTATGACTGATACCTTCTTACATGGATAGATTGTACATGGACACTTTATTTGAAAAGTCCTATATCTCTAATTAATATAGGCATAGATATATCGCAGGTGATCTCTGTGTATGTGGCATGTTTTGCACATTTCTCGGAGACAGGGGGAGACCTTACTTGTGGTTCTCCTTTAGATTTCTTATTGTATTTTTTTTTTTTGTTAAATTTGACCCAGGAAAAGGCTCTAGGAACTGAGGATCTGTGCAGATTATAAAACCCTTTAAGGCAAACAATGCTTGTGATTTAGGGCTCTAAATTAATTGATTTGATTCAAGTTAGATTAGTAACCAGGTAGACAAAATAATGGTTTTAAAAGATATATTTTTAAAAATACGTTGTTGGGTACAAAAATATTACCGCTTCGCCAAGTTTAGTAGTACTTTAAAATAAACAGTCAACACAAAATACAATGAAAGAATTTACTGTTAGTATTGAGCGTAGCAATGACATTATCCACCAGAATTAAAGAGCCATAACTAAGTACAAAGGTAGTGTAAAAGTAAGAAAGAGAGTTTCAGATGGTGCAGAAATAAAACTTTTGTATGTTTGGTATTCTTTTCAACTTTATCCACAATGCTGTGCTTTAACTGCTTTTAATAATTGAATTGGAATGTCAATTAGCATGTTTCATCAGCTGTGACTTCAGACTGACTGAATCTCTTTAAAAACAAAAATAAAATTTACTCTGAAAGATCAACAAAATGGACACTTTTAATCACAATTCTCATATATTTTGTATTCATTTATTTGTATTCTCGGTGCAAAAATACATTTGACTTTGATGTGGTATTAGCAGACTCAAGCTGCAATAGTAAAAGCACTACTAACTACATGTATTACTAGTTCAAACCGAAACATTTTAGCAGAATTTCTACTCATATCAGTACCTGAAAATGTACTGTTAGCAGCCTTGTATGGAGACCTGTATTTATGTGTAATGTGTTGTAAACTGCAGAATTAAACACCACCCACTTTATTCGATTGATATATTGTCTAAAACAGCAGAGAGGTTCCAAACCCAGGAGAAGAAGTGTGGGTACGGACACAAAATGTGAATGTGTTTCAATCGATGGGCAACAACACAAACTATATTCTGTATTTAAAAAGAAATCTAAGAAGGAAAATGACTGCAGTTCATGAGAACAATAAATCTCTGGTATGGAGTTGCAATGTCTTGTTTTGCAGTTCAGTGGACTTAAAAATTTGAGGTTTCACACTTTATGTTGCAATGCATACAATACAGCAACAGAATTAATTTACACTATATCTGCTGAAGATAGTTGCTTCATACAGACTCGGCAACGGCTGATCAGGCTTCCTGGAAATTCTCCTGTGTCAGTATGAGGTTTTGGTTTACTGCGAGGAGCAGAGAGAGAGAGAGGGAGAGAGAGAGAGAGAGACCATGAAAGATCATGAAATGTATTTTAATTTAAACCTGCCCACCACAGCAACAGCTACTCTTAAGGTTTAACAGTGTGTACATGCATCTGTGGATTACTGCACACCTGAACATGTCATGCGGGCTTAATGCAGCCAGCCAATAGCTGTACGAGTCAGTGTAGTAGTTACAGGTTCCTCTGCCATGACACTCGATGAAGGGAATCTTCCTGAACTGTTCTAGACAAGATCCAGGAGAGGCCAGTGGTTGACCTGAACCTTCAGCTCCAACTCCAGTTTCCTACAGATAAAAGAAAGACATCGAGTAAAGCATAGAGGATCAGGATAAACCCTTACGTCTGTTTCCGATTCTCCAAACTTTAACATTGGATTTAATGTGCTTCCACATTTTGAGTGTCAGCTCACCATCACAAATGAATATCCCACCCAGAGAGGAAGCCAGCCCAGGGGACAATCTGGAACCACACTTGTCTGGCTGTGGATGGCAATCACGTTTGTTCTAGTCTCACAGACAGAACACCTACAGGACCGGAAATAGACATAGAGAATGATTTCTTTTTCTTTACTTTAATAAAATGGAATTCAGAAACCAAGAGATTATGAAACAGACTGGCTGAAGTTTCTCCTCACAGTTCTGAGGTCAGGCCCTTTTTCACAGGTAAAGATTGTAGAATGAAAGGATTACTCAAACTAGTCACTGGGTAAAAGTTTTCCTGATCGATAGTTTGTGGTTATTGTAAAATATGGTGAGTTGTGAACGGAATATTTCTGAAGAACTGAAGATGACGCTCCAATTCTTCATCAGCAGGTTTAAGGTTATGGAAAAATTCAATCAGTGAACCATTTGGATAGGGTTAGGGTTAGGGTTGGGTTGGGTTGGGTTAGGGTGGAACTCTAACCCAGTGGATGCTAATTTGGGATGAACATTTAGGGTAAATTGTAAGAGATTTTAACATTGACCTCTTCTGGACTAGCTGCTACTTTGCCATTGTGTGTGTGTACGTGTGTTACCTGCTAATGTAACTCCTAAGTAAGTCTCCAGAGATTAGTGGCATGTTGCTCAACACCACCTGGTTGGTCGACAGCCAATAAGAGTAGTCATTTCGAGAAGCATAGCGACAGGTGCTGTCAGTGTTGCAGAACAGAAACGGCATGGTGGTAAAACGAGGCAGACAACTACCCAATGTACCTAAAAAAGAGACAGCATTGGCTCGTCAGAGCAGGGTGGAGACGGGTGCAAGCAATCTACAGTTGCCCCCCCCCCCGTCGTTCATGCAAATCTGAGGGAGTCTTCTTACCGAGGTCCTGTCCATGAGCACGGTTGTTTCCATTGATGAAGAGCAAAGAATATCCACTGTACACTTCAGTTGAACCTGCAGGACATTCTGGGATGGAGAGTTCCTGGCTATGTCTGGTGAACAGGAAACTATCTTGGTGTGGGGCATCTATGCAGGGTCCCGGCGGACCTGGTACTCCTTTAGCACCAGTGGGACCTTGTAATCCAGCAGTACCTGTTGAAAGAGGGTCACCTGTTGTCATGTTGAGGCTTCTCACAGCCGACTGTACGTCTTGTTACAAAACAGAGCAGAAACTTCCTAACATGCGCTCCTTCCATATTATAAGAATAGTACAACATATATCCAGATTTCTGACCTTTTGATCCTTGAAGTCCCTGTGCTCCACAATCACCTTTTGGTCCAGGTGAACCTCTTGGTCCTTTTCCACCCACCATTCCTCTGGTGCCCTTTAAACCTGGTTTGACAAAACACAAGTTTTACTTTGGTTTGATTTAATAATTCAAATTTGCTCCACACTCACCTGGAACTCCAGGTCTTCCTGGGGCACCTGGTGGTCCTCTTTGTCCACGGGTTCCCTGTTCTCCAGGTGGTCCTTGGTCTCCTGGAACCAGCTCCAGCTGCCTGACAATGTCCTTCCCCTTTGGGCCTGAAGGGGTGAGTATAAATACTGTACTTCTGCTACAAGTTTGGAACCAGATGTCACTCTGGTGATGTCTCAGAAGAACAAGAACGTTGAAAAGTACGTTCTGATTTAGTAACCCTGTTTATTGAAATAAAATGTTAAACTTGGCATGTTATTTTTATATATTTAGTTTGCTTGGCGGTATGTGAGGCTAAATGGTGCCTGATCTGAAAAGGATCGGTTGGTTTATAACGTCTAACCCAACTTTGGCTATAAAATAATCAAACTCTGACAGAAACGTCAGTCTGGTCTGACTGGCAGTTTGAATGATGTCACTGTTACCTTGCCTTCCAGGTGGTCCTGGTGATCCTCGGGAACCTGGATTACCTAGTGCACCCCCATCACCGTTGATGCCTGACACAAAATGAAACGTTATTCATTTTGAAGTTTTATTCAGTAATGTGCTCTCATAATTCTTTGTAATCTGACAACCCTTTTTGGTAAAAAGATGAAAAAAGATCAAATGTTACAATAACAATATTCATTTCATCTATAGTTGAATTAATATTTCCTTTTAATTCCAAAAGCAATTTTTCGATGTGTATTTTGGTTCAAACGTTTGCACGTTTCTGCTCCTTTGAGATCAGCCAATCAGATGTGCCCGATGAGAACAGGCTTAAAACAGTGATTGTTCATTATTTTATCAGGAAATGGTTGTTCTTCTGAGTCAATCTATGAAAGATTTCTGTCATAAACTAAAGAAATGATAAAATGCAAAGTAGAATCTGCTGAAATGTGTGGTGGTCATGACCACAGCTCTTACCAAAATGTCCCATGACACCCATTTCTCCCATATTGCCCTTTTGTCCAGCTGACCCTGGTGCTCCATCTTTACCCTGTCCGCACCAAAAACCATATTAGCTACAATAACGTCTTGGACCAAAACACTTTGGATCAGTGATTAGAGTGGCATTTTAGGACTTACTGACCTTAGTGCCTATTAGACCGGGCTCACCAGGACAACCAGTTGTACCTGTTGTACCTGTTTCTCCTTCACTGCCTTTTTCACCTTTAAATCCAGGACCTGGGGGACCAAGAGGACCCCGGCTCCCTGGTGGTCCTGCAGAAAGACATAGCCAGTCTGTGTTTTGTGGATTCATGTTTCTTGTTATTGTAACTTTTGTCTTATCTAGATTATCTTGAACCAAACGAATTTATAATGTATTCATTCAAGAGTAACTAAATCCGTGACTTACGGTTCGATGAGGTAGAGGGCAGACATGCTAGCAGAGGGCTCCTGCCAAACTTTTCATCTACTCTTTAAAATCTATATTCTAACAGTGCAAAGACTGGCATAATAAGACACAGCGAGCTCACGCTCTCCCGAGCATGCAGCATTTTATTCACTAAGAAAGTCTGGAAGTTTCTGTCGTCAGTCTATTTCAGAACACATGTCCAGTCGACAGGCTCTGTTCCACATGCGGAGCAGCAGGATCTGCAAGTTCTGAACCTTGAAATAGATACGCTATGAGAGAAGCAAAGGGAACTAGGACTGCTACGCCAGCCCGCTACCCCACGTCCTTGCGATGCACATGGATGTGGGCGAGGGGTCAACGTGGAGGTATTTGAGCTGCACTAGAGGCGAATCCAACTCGTCCAGCCATACCATCTATTCTCTTGGCTAACGTACAATCAATGGACAACAAAATGGATCACATACGACTGCTGAGATCAGCGAATCAGAAAGTGAGTGACTGTGTGCTGGTTTTGACTGAAACATGGTAAAGGGCAACGTTCCTGACTCTGCTGTACAGCTGGAGCAGCTAGCATACGACAGAGTGGACAGGACTCTTGTAGACCTAGGAAAGACGTGGGGGGCGGGGTCTGAGTTTACATCCGTGATGCATAGTGCCGGGATGCTAATGTAGTATGCAAAGACTGCTCACCACTGGTGGAGCTTATGATCATAAAGTGTCACACGTACTATTTGCCTAGAGCCCCAGGGAGATATTTGGATTTTTGCAATATACCCCCCCTCTATGAAAAACAATAGTGATAGAAATATGCTGCTTAATGAAGTGTATGACATTAAGTGAGCAACAGACAGCACATCCACATCCATTATTTCTTGTGTAGTTTTTCTGCTTCTCTCCCCCCTCTCTGTATCCATCTGCAGGTATCGCTGCCTTTATAGCTGTATGCTGACCTGCTGACCTCTGACCCCGCTGACCCACTCAACTCCTATACCAGCAGTTTGTTACAATTAATGTACTTGCATGATGTCTGCCTATTCTCTCCTCTACCTGTCCTCCCCCTCTCCTCTCTTTCTACCCAGCCCCCCCATCAGCAGGAGGGTCCCCCTACATGAGCCTGGTCCTGCTCCAGGTTTCTTCCTGTTAGAGAGTTTTTCCTGCCACTGTTGCTTGTTGGGGGTCAGGCCCTGGGATTCTGGAGAGGGTCTAGAGACAATTTTGATTGTAACAGATGCTGATCAATAATGGCTCCTTTTTCCCCAGGAGGTTCAGGTATCCCATCCTGCCCCTGATCTTTGGCCTCTGATCACCTCACTGTTGTGCTAATGCTAGCATACAGAGAGAGTGAAAGTCACCAAGCCTGTTCTGAAGAAGATAAGAGTGTGGTCAGAGTTGCCCAGTTCTGCCCAGCAAGACTGTTCTGAGACAACAGACTGGGAAATGTTTAAGCAAGCGGCCACCTACAACAACACCACAGACATTGAGGTTGTGACCTCCTACATCTCCAAATGTATTGATGATGTTACCCATTCAATGACAATCGCCATTCAGGCTAACTGGAAGCCATAACATGACAGGGGACGTCCACATGCTGCTGAGGGCCAGAGACGGCGCCTTCAGAACTGGGGATGAAGCTGGCTTGAGAACAGTGAGAACCAACCTGTCCTGAGGCATCAGGAAAGCAAAACAAGACCACACACATGATAACCTTCCATTTCAAAGATGCACAGAGCCTGTGGTCGGGCATTCAGGCCCTCCCAGACTGCATGTCCGTGCCAAGGAGCTGTGAGAGCGATACCACTCTGCTCAACCACTTGAACCTGAACAGTTTCTTTGCAGGGTTGGAAGCACAAAACAACACTCGCCCACAGGTAGCCCAAGTCCCACTGGCAAGTGCTCCACCACCCATCAGGACCACATTCTACAGAGCATCCCTTTTAGCTGCATCTCTGTGTGGGCTGGGAGCTACAGAAAAGCCCTACAGCGTATTGTGAATACAGCTGGCAGGATTATCGGTGCACCACTCCCCTCCCTGCAAGACATCTACACCACCTGTCTCACCTGCAAAGCCACCCCACACACAACCTGTTCAGCCTTTTAATGCTGTCTTTTATATCCTCTTATTTTAGTACCAGTTAAAAGGGTTAGGCCTTAAGCTCAGCACATTTTATTACGACCTGAAAGTTTAGGATGTGTTGGGGTTTGTGCCTGTGCACTCTGTTTGAATGCTTGTCGATGCATGGGATGGTGAGAAGCACAGTTTCACTTCCTTTTTATGTCAACTACATGTGAAGAAATGGACAAATAAAGAAATTCAAATTCAATTATATTAACCTTATGTGTGGGAAAGAGTGCTGTGATGAGCAGCTCAAACACAAACCCACAACCTCCAATAATAACAGGGGGGGTCAACCAGACCGTGTCATCAAGAGTGACCTTGAGACTCTATTCAATAAGCAGCGTGGGACCTTCAAAGATGATGTGCCTATCCTCTGGAGCTGTTAGGTGATGCATTGGGACAGTAGGTGACATCATCTAATAACCGTCTCACTACAACTGAAGTTTAGTGAATGAAAATGTGCCAAATTGTGGGTAACTGTTGGCAATGAGTTGGACCAGTGTCACAAACAGTACTTTAGAAAATACATTTCTTTTCAGCAGAAAAAAGGGTGGATTGGCAGTTTAGTTCCTCTTTATGAAGAACCGTTATGTGGTTGGACTTACACTGACAGCACCCATTTAGGCATTGTCCATGTTTGTATGTGCTTCCTGTTAATGAACCATCCTCCTGGACATTGATGAAGACATCTTAAGAAGTACGACACATTTAACACCTATTCAACATAAATTCTAAATGTGACACCTTTAGGTCCCCGTACTCCAGGCAATCCCTTCTGCCCTTTCTCTCCTTCAGAGCAGACTCCCACCCTGCCAGGACAACCTGGAGGCCCAGGAACTCCAGGAGGACCATGCAAACCTGGCTGTCCAGCAGGACCACTGGGACCAGGTGGGCCACAGGGGCCATGTGGACCTATTTCCCCCGCACACCCTAAATAGACAGCATGAGAATTTTAATTTGTGCTTTCACAGGCCCAACTAAAAAGACTCTTCATCATCTCTGAGGACTTACCTGCAGGTCCTTTTTTCCCCTCAGGCCCATGTGGTCCAATACCAGGTTCTGTTGAAAAACAAGAGTTGAACAATGAATTGATTTGAGAACAAAAAAATATTATTAATCACTGTCCATAGACATTCACATTGTCGTGTCAATTTTGCTACCTCCCATGGCTCCTTTTTCCCCAGGAGGTCCAGGTATCCCATCCTGCCCCTGATTTCCTCTTACACCAGATGGACCAGGATCCCCAGGAGCCCCCTTGTTACCTGACATTGACAATATTTTTCAGACATGAGCATGTACATTTCATGTGCTTATTTATAAAATCAAGTTTCATCAATAAACATCATTTCAACTACAGTTGTCACAGTTGTAGAAAAAATTTATTTTATTTTGAATAGTTTTTTTAATCCATACCTGTAAGGCCATTGGGTCCTGGTGGACCATCCTTCCCTGGAGGACCATCACAACCCTTTTCACCAGGAAATCCAGGCATACCTGAGATGGGCAGGCAGGCAGGCAGGCAGTTAGGCAGGCAGACAGGCAGACAGACAGGCAGGCAGGCAGGCAGGCAGGCAGGCAGGCAGGCAGACAGACAGACAGACAGACAGGCAGACAGGCAGACAGGCAGACAGGCAGGCAGACAGGCAGACAGGCAGACAACCTCAGCTTTAATCAGAGAGGCTCCAGAATTTCCAGGTACTTTGTGTTATATGAAGTACACTGCGGAGTGTCTGGACTATCTTTTTTCACTCATGGTCACAGTGGGTGGAGTCTAACCCAGCAGTCAGCTGGTGAAAGGCAATAACACACCTGAATCTCACACACACACAGTTTTGTGGGAGGGTAACTGGAGGAATATCTGCACACCAGGAGAACATGGAACTTACTTTTCAACTAACACCTATCCGACATAGTACGGAAGGCATATTTCGACGGCTTTTCCACTAGACTTTCAAGGCAATAAATGGTGTGAAAATAGT
>JAPVLW010000073.1:500000-607500 GCA_027382335.1 Takifugu ocellatus | reverse complement strand
ACCTGTTATCCCCCTTTCACCCTTAAAACCTAGAAAAGAAAGTTATAATTTTTGTGATTGTGTATCTTATCTCATCTTCTTAAGCGCTTTATCCCTTTCGGGGTTAGAGGGAGGGTACACAATGGGCGAAGGCGGGGTATACCGCTGGATGAGTCTCCAGTTCATTGCATGGCCCTATATTGAGCATTTGTGGGTTTGGAAACACATTCGTGGGAAGGTGATAGCTCAGTCTGTTGGGAACTGGGATGAGAAGCAGCGGGTTCTCGGTTTGAGCCCCAGGGCAGACACAACCTGGAAGGTGTTCTGGTAGTAGGGGAAAGTGCCAGAACACCTTCAAAACATTGGCAAGGTGCCCTTGAGCAAGGTTTATCTTTGCTACACAATCATTTTGATATCTGAATGACTATTAAATAAATATTCTCATATTTTTTCTTTTAAATATGATATTGTTGGGATCTTACCCGGCTTCCCCATTTCTCCAGTGGTTCCCATTATTCCTGAAGGACCAGGAGCACCATTTGCTCCAGGTCTGCCAGGGTCTCCAGGTGAACCTGAAAACAGATTGAGATTAGATCCGAATTTTAAACATACTCAATGTCTCATCGGCATGGCCACGAGCAGCACCTAACAGCTAATGACAATTATCTACCACAATGTGCTTCCATTTTTACCTGCTGACCCAGCATTTCCAGTTGCACCATTGCTGCCATCCTGGCCCTGTGATCCTGGAGGACCCCTTTCCCCTGTAGAACCAGTGAGTCCTATGGGCCCTAAAGGTGAGCCAACAGATGTATTCCATTTAATAGGTTAGAATAACAAAACGAACCATGATTTATCTGAGGCTCCAATGATCTCTGGCAGATCTCATGGGCATGAGTAGTGTATTTTTTGTACCTTTTAAGATTTTGTGAAATTATGCAGTTGGCGAGAAAAAAAAGCAATTTTTAGTGTTTTTTTCAGTTGATAAAGAAAAAGTAATTTAGATAAATGCCAATCAATATCAGTATCATTTGAAAGCCTAGTCTTTGTAATCAAGTTTTTATCCAAATGTGCAGTTCAGGACTGAGCAGAAAACTGTACCAGGTTGTCCAGGGTCTCCTGGGGCTCCATATGTCTTCACAACAGTCGGAATTCCTTTTACTCCAGGTTCTCCTCTGTCCCCCTGTGGGCCTTGAGACCCCTGAGGCCCCTGAACTCCATGTGTACCAATATCACCTAAAAGACATAAACATAACCATTTAGAAAAATACTATTTGAGTAATTGATAAATGAGTTAAATTTAAATCGAACAAAACCTTTCCACCCTGGTTGTCCAATCTCTCCTGGTTTCCCCCGAGTCCCAGGTCTCCCAACCACTCCTGAAGAACCTTCAGCCCCTTCAACACCTAAAAAAAAGACACATGAACTTTAATTGGCTCTAACAATATTCGTATTGGGGGGGTCAATTTATCAAGAAAGTTGTAATCCTTAGAACTAACCCATAATCCAGGGTTCAGCACAATCAGCAGAGAAGGTGGTTAAATATGTCAGTGGAGAAACTAAAAAATGATATCCTTAACTCCTTACCCGGACTTCCTGGTTCTCCAGTGGTTCCTCTCATGCCTTTCAGACCAATTTGTCCGACTGGCCCTGGAGGTCCATCGTATCCTGGTACCCCATATGGCCCCTGACTTCCAGGTGATCCCGCACCCGGCGAGCCTCGGTCCCCTCGCACACCCTTTGTGCCACGAGGTCCTGCAAATGTAAATAGTTTGTGGCTGGACTTCTCAATGCAGGTTTGATTTTTGTAAGATCATATTCATTAAAATCTTCACTGATTATGAAATGCTACGTGGCACTGAATCTGTCTTTTGGTGAAATTATATTGTACCTGTGAATCCAATGACCCCAAGCGGTCCCTCCTCTCCTTTTGTTCCAGTAGCTCCGGGTAAGCACAACCCAGTTAAACCAATGGCCCCAGGAACACCATCCAGACCTTTATGACCTTAAAAATTCCAATTAACTTTAGCGTGTAGTCTATCTTAAAATCAAATTCATCTATTATTTATTGATGTTTTTGAGGAGATCTGGAGACAACTGAAGAATAATAATGATGCATAAAATGATGTGGAGACTAGCTGTTGTGTACCTATTAAAACTAATTAATTGTTTCGCTGTCTGTAAAAGTCCTGACTTACTATTTCTTCTACAAATCCATAAAGTTCTGGTGAAATGGTGTTACCTTTTTCTCCTTGTTGACCAACTCCACCTTGAGAACCTTGTATTCCCTTGGGTCCTTGATGTCCAGTGTCTCCTTGGGGCCCAACAGAACCATCTTCTCCTGTTGGACCTAATTGACCCTGCTGACCAGGGAAACCAAATCCTTGGTCCCCCTGTTAGGATGACAGCATTGACCCAGTGTCACAGTTTCACCCCTTTATAGGTTTGCACTGCTGTCATTTAGATTTCAAAGTTTTGTAGAATAATCTTAGAACAAAAATAATGAATTTATACTGAAGTTAAAAAAGTATTAACAGAAGTTGTTAAAGAGCAAGATAGACACCTCGAATCCCAATTCATTAGAAAAATAATAAATATCCTATTTGTTACATCAAGAACTTCCAGTTTGTGGGACCTACCTTGGGGCCTGGCATTCCTGGTGGACCAGATGGCCCAGCCCGTCCTTTAATACCAAAACTTGGTAAACCTGGAGCTCCCTGTACTCCCTTGATTCCTGAACACAGAAAATAGCGCTTAGTGACAGATGATGATATTTAGTACAGTAATAACCTCAGTTTTAACCTGACCTTTGACCCCTGGAAAGCCTGGAGGGCCCTGAACTGAAAAGCCATTATCTCCCCTTTGACCCTTTGGACCTACAGGTCCAGGTTCCCCTGGAACTCCTAAAACACCTGAAACCGGAGACAACTGGCTAGTTAAATTGGTGGGACCATTAAAAGGTCAATTTAAAAAAAATGCAAAATGCTAATAGAAGATAAAATATTGATGATTTTATTTTTTCTTTTCCAAGTGACATTTGTCTGACCTTCAGGTCCAGGATTTCCAAGTAAACCTTTTTGCCCTTTCTGTCCTGGCTCTCCTGGAGAGGTTCTGATTTCACCTGGAGAACCTTTTTCTCCTAATGATTGACACAACAGGAAATTCAGAAAAACAACACAGAAGTGGGGTGAAAGAAGATCATTTTATTTGTGGAGTTGGGTTGCTTGACCAAAAAACAACAAAGAAGTTGATCTGGATTTGAATATAAAACTCTCATTTAATGTAAAATATAGAAAAACAGTTCCAAATTAAACCTGACTTAAACACCTTTTAAATTGAATTCAAACAGATTGTTTGTGCTCCACGCCTGACCGTACAGCAATAATCTTCGGGCCTATTTCTTGTGATCAATCCCGTCTTTCTCAACTCTGCTCATGGTCTTTACTTTGTATTGTGCCTGACCGTCTCTTCGGGCTCCCAGGGGGGTATTTTGCCCAATGTCCAGATCTTGGATTTAATGACTGGATTTTGTAGTATTTGGAATTATTTTCTAGTTTATTTTGTATTTGGATCTAGTCTTTGTTGCAAGACCATTTATCCTTTCCCCAGAAACTATTGTTTATACATTTTATAAACTATTAATTTATTTATAATGTTCTTTCTTTCGACTACTGAATCTGGGTACAGTTTTGATCTCTGACACAGGAAGCAAAGGAAAGATAACTTGGTTACATAACTTCCTCCAGATTTTGTTTCCTAAAACAGTATTCTAAAGCCTAATCGTATGGGAAGTCCTCAGGGTCATGAACATTTTCAAGAATACTGCGGTTTTCTCCTTGCAGGTGATTGCAGGGGTCTGTTGTCACCAAACAAATCATTAAAATTCAATACTCATCTATCTGAATGAGTGAACATACAATGTCAGAGTTAAGAACTAACAACTAACATATTATATGTCATTATATAAATGTATAATGAAGTTAGACCAGCTTGGACTACTTCTGGTCTTCTGCCCACACTCTTGTACCGAGAGGTCTTCTTGATGTTCCTTTTATCTCATATCCTCCTGCTACCACATCACTGGCAGAACAGGGGTCTCGTGTAAAAAGGGCGCATATGCACAAAAACATTGTGTATGAACTGACACGCTCACATTCCGATTCATCAAGTGTAAAATAACAGTGGAAATGTGAAGTGCGCCACACCAACTTTGTGATGTATGTACACTTCTAGTGCCTTTAAGCCTTTGGTGACCTTCAGAGGTGATGCTGGGAGACTGTTAATAATGTCAGAAGAGCAGTCCAGAGGATGATGGAAGTGGAAAACAGATGAACAATTAATACAAGCAGATCTTTGCGATTACAGAAGTGGAGATGAAAGTGTGCAAATGGAGTAGAAAATACTATTAACAACAATGGAAGCATTGGAGCTATTAGAAGATATAATTGTTCTTTAGAACAAGGGCACCAGAAAAACTGAAAAATATTTGTGGCAGGCCTGCGTACTGCCGCAAATAAATGAATGTACAGGAGACACTGGTTCCCCAAGCAAAATGAGCAGGAATACAGTACTTGTTGCTTAACAGAACATTTAAGTCTCACCTGGATTTCCAGGATCCCCTTGTTGTCCTGGAACTCCTTCAAGGCCTTTAGGTCCTTGAGATCCTGGAGCCCCAATTCCGAGTGATCCAAGAGGTCCAAACTGTCCAGTGCGTCCCCTGGGTCCTGTCTCCCCAGGTGGGCCTGGGTCACCCTTCTGCCCCAGTGGCCCCTGACAATGATCAAGATATTAAATGTTGCAATGAAAGATGAAGAACTTGGTAAAAGGTCTGGATCAGATGCTCACGGGTTCTCCTTTTGGTCCCTGAACACCTTTCATTCCAATAACTCCTTGATGTCCCATTTTTCCCTCAATGCCTGGGTGTCCCACTGTCCCCCAGTCACCATCCTCACCCTTTAGCCCCAGTCTCTGCATGACTCCTGGATTACCAACTAGTCCCGGAGGACCAGGCAGTCCAGGAACACCAAAGGGTCCCTAAAGACATAATAGAACAGTAAATACTGTATAGGGTGAACTTTTTATATTTACATGAATCTTTACTGACAGTGCACATGCATGCTTTAAACAAGGTGGTGATTACCTGTACACCAGGGTACCCCTGAACACCTTTGGCTCCTTTGTAACCTTTGGACCCTTGAAATCCAAAAGAGCCTGGAAACATACACAACACAAAAAGTCATGCAACTCTTTCTTAGTCAGTGGGTTTTACTTCCCCAAATTAAACAGATTCAGTAGCTAGAATTAATGAGCAGACTAATCAATTATCAATAAAAACATCAAGTTGATCAAAAATAACCAATAATAAACATAAAATCAAATCATATAACGTTCTTTTACCTGCCTCTCCGGCTTCACCTGGCTTTCCTGGATTTCCTGGGGGGCCAGGGGGGGCAAAAACAATTTGACAAGAGAAACACACCTCACCCTTCTCACCTGACCATCAAAAGACAAACAGGAGGTGTAAAGTGTCAATGTCACATCATCTCTCTCATTTTTCAGTTATTAATCAAATATTTGATTATTTTGAACTTCTTCTCACCCACCCTTGTCTCCATTTCCGCCTCTGGATCCAGGAAGTCCTAACAGTCCTTCAGGACCTTTGTTGCCTGGACGACCGATGTCTCCCAGCAGGAAATCTGAGAATGACAAATTAAACAGGACCACCAAACCCATGAGATGACGCTAATGTTACTTATGGAAACAATCATGGAATTGAGTGCTTAACATTTTCTTTCACATTTCTTTCTACATTTTTTCAAATAGCTGTGAGGTGCAGTCTGATGGTTTACATAGTCAAAGAAAAAAAACCTTGATTTCAATGCTAATGTTATATGATCACAGATCAAAGACACTTTGTGGCATTCATCCATGACCACCCTCAACCTGCTGTTCAGTACTTCACCTGTTATTCCTGGTTCTCCTTGGTCTCCTTCAGCTCCAGGAAGTCCTGAAACTCCATCCTGTCCAGGTGGCCCAATGCTCATCGGTCCTGAATTCCCAGGTTCTCCTTTGGTTCCAGGTAAGCCAGGTGGTCCCCGAGATCCTGGAAGACCTGGTACAGCCAAACCTCAAAGGCAGAAGAAAAAGCGATCATTAGAGAACTGTGTCCTTCAGGACTTTCACTTACTGCCTAGATTTATTAGTGCAGCAGTGGCAGCTGGTAAAAAATATTCTTTTTGGTGCGGCTAAGTCCAGTATAAAAGTATATATCGAGTCCGACAATGCCCATAATTCAACAATATTGATTGAATTAACTTCTCAAAATCAGCAGTTTTACTCATAAAGTAAATCAACCCTTTAGATTTGTATAAGGCTCCATGCTTTAGAAAGGTAAGGTCTCAACTATAATACAAAATTCAAGTTTTTGAAAGCCAATCAATCAATCAATCAATCTTTATTTATATAGCGTCTTATACAATCAAAATTGTTTCAAGGCGCTTTCCAGAATCCCAGGGCCTGACCCCAGACAAGCAACAGTGGCAAGGAAAAACTCCCCTTTAACAGACAACAAAGCCCTTTACATTAAGGGTATGACCACCTGATTCTATAAAAATCGACTGTTTTGTGTCAGAGTTTGACTTTTAAAACCTACTTTATTTCATATATATATAAAAAAAATTCTCCCTCGCCCTCCTGGGCGGTGTCCCCCTCCTTCAGGCTCAGGTCCTCTACCAGAGGCCTGGGGGTCTGACAGTTCTGCCCAGGATCTCAGCTGTTTCTAGGACTGAGCTCTTCTGGACAGAGATCTCTGATGTGGTTCCTGGTATCTGCTGGATCACCTACTCAGCTTGGGTGTTACTGCCCCTAGTGTCCCGATCACCACTGGGACCACTGTTGCCTTCATGCCCCACATTCTCTCCATCTCCTCTTTCAGCCCTTGGTACTTCTCCAGCTTCTGCTGTTCCTCCTTCCTGATGTTGCTATCACTTGGGATTGCTACATCTATCACCACCACTGTCTCCTGGTGTTTATCTACCACCACTATGTCAGGCTGGTTGGCCACCACCATCTTGTCAGTCTGGATCTGGAAGTCCCACAGGATCTTGGCCTGCTTGTTCTCCAGCACTTTTGGGGGTGTTTCCCGCCACTGGCCTTGGCATTTAGTTCAAAATGAGTTCTCGTTTCCCTAAAATAAATCCCTCAGCTCGCAGTGCACACACTTAATTTACATTGATGAATGTCCTTTGCTTTGTATTTTTTCTGTGTATTATGTACATTTTATGAGTTACTTTAAACTATGAATATTTTAACTTGCTGTCCCCTGTTTCAAACAGGTGCTGTGGCCTCCAGTCCTGGGTGATGATCACAGATCATCTGCAGTATGTGTCATGGGTTAGAAGGACTTTATTTTTCTTGTGTGTTTTAATTTGGGATTCTCCTGTCTTTTGGGAACTGTATCTTGCGTATCTTTCGTTGAACCTGTGTGCCTTTCCGAGTTGAACTTTCCTGGGTTGCAATACCACAGAAGGCATTGTTTACCAACCTTGTGATCATGTCACATTTGCACAGACACTAGTATGTAAAAACATTTTTACCTTAATTTGAAAAAATGATTTTTGCATTTTTCCACCCTCTTACAAGGGATGGCAGTGCCCCAGGACCCCCTATGGGCCGGCCACCACTGCTTTGCAGTCGCAGATAAATTTTCTGTTTACAGAGGAACAAAAAACATACCTGGTTGTCCTCGTAGTCCAGGAAAACCAATAAGCCCTTCAAAAAAAGTGAGGAGAACATAAAATCACCCAGCTTTGTGATATACAAAACTTAAGATTAGCATCTTGGTTTACAGACTTTACAGACTTTTTGTTTTAATTCTATGAGACTTTCTCCCTTCTGTCCTCTCATTTTTTTTAAAGTTTAATGACATAAAAGTTCCCCTCATTAGCTGATTAGAAGAATTTCTGAACCTTTTTGGAAAATACTTTAATATTTGGTATATGTCAGTTCAAAATGTTGTGTGTGTTTCAATCAGAATCGGTCCTTTTATCACAAAAATATGTTGAATTTTCCTTTTGGTCTTTAATCTAGTCAGGTTGACAATAACAATAAAATATTTATTATATTTTAACTGACTGAAATAACCATTGGGTACTTAAGCAAAACACAAGTGAGTACTTGGTAGAGAAACCCTTGATGTGATACACAGCAAAGAGACATTTCTTGTAGTTGGTCACCAGGTGTGCAAACAGCACCGGAGGGATTATGGCTTACTCCTTGATTTACAGGAATTCTAGCACTACGATCAAAAAACATCCATAGTAATTAGAGACCAATCTCGTCAAGAGTGAGCAAACTTACAAATTCTGCAGGGTGTCAAATAATTATTAAACCCACTGTAGCCCTTCTGCTCCTGCCCTATCTCCCCCCTTACCCAGCTGTTCATTAGCAGAAACCCCACCCATATGAGCCTGGTTCTGATCAAGGTTCCTTATGCCCCAGGTGTCCTGTTAAAAGCTATTTTTTCATGTAACTTTACTTATTTGTGAGACAGGTTCTGGGTTCCTTTAAGGTACCTACAGAAAATTGTGATTGTAACAGCCGAAGTATAAATAAAAATTGAACTGAACCTACCTTGTTCTCCAGGGACACCAGTACTTCCTTGGGGTCCAGGTTGCCCACGCTGGCCTTTCACAAATATGGACTTCCATACTGTCTAAAACCACAGATCTTAAAAAGTTACTGTAGCAATAATCACAATCGGTAAGCTCAATCATTCTGCACTTTATTTATCTGGATATGTTAAATCATGTAATTCCAACTACAACAGGATCAAAAATGGCTGATGGTCCTAAACCTAAAAGGCCTCATTATGATTCCTAAATAGGTCATGACCTAACTAAATATGTCTAAATATGTCTAACCCTAACCCTAACCCTAACCCTAACAAAATAAGCATCTGTATAGGAAATGCTTTGAAAGATGGAAATGGCTGATAGAGAAGAATTTGAAGGCCAACATCCAATTTGCAACTTTTCTCCTGAACAGATAAAAGTAATGTGTTTAGCTAACTAATTTCCATTTCACTGTAGTTGAGGGCAAGACACACTCATTTTTTGGTAACCATTCCTCCTGCATCTATCATTTTAGCCAAAGGAGTAAAGCAGCCAGACTTACCTCTCCTGGAAGTCCAGGAAAACCACGGTCACCTTTTTCTCCCTACAAACGAACAAGATATACTAATGTTGTACAAGACTACAGTGTCTACTACTACAGTAGTGCATCATATAGGTACTCACCTCAGTTCCTTTAATACCTGGAGGGCCAAGAACCCCACGACCACCAGGTTGACCCTGCAGACAGACACATAATTAAATTTTAGGTGGAATCAGAGATCCTTTAATGCTACTTCCTTTTAGCATAGTATGCTACCTGTTCTCCCAGCTGACCAGGAACTCCGTCCTTCCCAGGTTTACCCTGGAAGATGTTAGAAGGGGGGGTTCCATGTTTCAGTGATAAAAGTAAGTATTTAGAAACATGATAAATCATGATAATGTGATAATGTCTTTGTCTTACCTGTGGACCTGCATCACCACGTATTCCTTTCTCTCCTTTAGGCCCCGATTTACCTGGGACACCCTACATGTCAAAACAAACACACAATTGCAGACATAAGGCAGAACTTTGTCACAGTGGAATGTGAGACTGTTAGTCTGACAGTAAGACAGATTTGACTCACAGAAAGTCCACGGCAACCTTTTTCTCCAATGTCACCTGGTTCTCCCTGAAAAATACCAGTGAGAGGCAGACAGATAACCAGACAGATAACCAACCAACCAACCAACCAACCAGCCAGCCAGCCAGCCAGCCAGCCAGCCAGCCAACCAGCCAGCCAGCCAGCCAACCAGCCAACCAGCCAGCCAGCCAGCCAGCCAGCCAGCCAGCCAGCCAGCCAACCAGCCAGCCAGCCAGCCAACCAGCCAGCCAGCCAGCCAGCCAGCCAGCCAGCCAGCCAGCCAACCAGCCAGCCAGCCAGCCAACCAGCCAGCCAGCCAGCCAGCCAGCCAACCAGCCAGCCAGCCAGCCAGCCAGCCAGCCAGCCAGCCAGCCAGCCAGCCAACCAGCCAGCCAGCCAACCAGCCAGCCAGCCAGCCAGCCAACCAGCCAGCCAGCCAGCCAGCCAGCCAGCCAGCCAACCAGCCAGCCAGCCAGCCAGCCAGCCAGCGAGACAGACAGACCGACCGACCTTCAACTCTTTTGGACCTTCTGCATACAGTTTGATTCCTTTTTGTCCAGGAATTCCTGGAGGGCCTTGGTCACCCTGATTAGATGAGAAAACACAAAAGATAGGATAGATCTACACCTCATAGAAGTAGCTGAGAAGTCTAATACAAAATAACATTCATTTAACACTTTCACTTCCAGAAGTCCATCTTCTTTATTGACAGACATGACATGCATAGACTAAGGAACATCGAAAACTATGTGGCACCCTGGAAAGCATCACCCCAAAACCAAAGCAAATCAATAACTACAAAGTTAGAGAATAAGTGAGGTGGTTGAGATGGAGCTACACTCCCTCACCAGCTGCCAACTCAACAAAGACCTCAGAAACACTTACACAGGTTTTAAGAACCTGAACATCCGCAAAAAATCCTATATCTGCTGGCTGAAATCCAGCAGTGTGCAAACATAGCAATACGATTTGTGAGTTGTTGTGACAGTAAAAGAACACTCCACTGCAACAATTATTGGAACTACAACCAATCAAGAGAACTGACAGTCTGACCCCTGGAATTCATCCTGCTTCAGATCTTTTTCCTCTAGAACAATGCTTTCAAGACAAAACCTGACACACTTTATATTCAAAACAGTGATGCAGTGGTGTGTGTGTGTGTGTGTGTGTGTGTAAATACTTTATAAATACTCTACAGTTAAGGTGCCAGGACACCTTCCGTGCACTGGTGAGGTACCCTTGAGTAAGGTACATAGGGCCCTGCAATGAGCCATCATCTCATTCAGGAACAACAATGCCTATAAGCAGCTAAGATGGGTTCCTGCACCCACCACATGACCCCACCTCACTTATTGTATTTAATACCCTCTTTGGCAATGTAAAAAATGTTTTCCATGCCCTTTAAATTGAATAATATTAAATTGAGATTAAATTCATACCACAGTGGGGAAATTCCTGGTTTTAAAACTGAGGAGGATGGTTAAAGGATAAAAAATTCAGCAGATATGTCTATTCTGGAGTCTTATGGCAATGGGTGGGAAGGAGTGATGGTGCTTTTCCTTCCCACAGCATAGATGGACCAGCCTATCACAGAGAGTTCCCCCTGCATTCCAAAGTAACTTGTGATCCGAATCAGCTGCTAATCAACCTTCATTAAAATGTTGGCAGTGGTTTTGCTACCTAATTCTCCATGTCACGGTCTGTGCCTGGTCACTAGGGGTAGTCCCCAGCCCTTGCTGCTGTTTTGATTTTCCTCGTCCCTGATGTTTCCAGGGGCCTCATGTACAGAGGCTTGTGTGGATTTCATATTGAGACCAGACAGGCATAGACTCAAAAGAAAACTTTTTTAAAATTTACAACTAAAGCTCCAAAAACAACAGAACCATGTCACAAGATAAACTACTAACAAAGGACAACGGCAGCATTTCAGCAATTTGGGCAGCAGGAACATCCAGCCAAGAGAGAGAGAGAGAGGGAATTGGAATGTGCCATTTAATGGACAGCACCCAGGTGCAGCCTGTCACTCTCGTCAGGACCTGCAAGACACTGTCAAAGTCACAGAGAGCCCTCGAGTCCAGGAGGGGACACTGGGATCGCCACACGTCTTCACCCATATGTGCAGGATAACATTACATGAGAATATCCAGGCCACCTCACAACAGTGTTATTTTCTTGTATTTGCACATCACAGATCTGTACATTGACATAAACCCTTTCTGTTTACATAAACAAATTCATATTACGATGGTGCCCTTAGAGCAGGGGTCGACAACCCGCGGCTCTGGAGCCGCATGCGGCTCTTTGGCGCCGCCCCAGTGGCTCCCTGGAGCTTTTTCAAAAATATGAAAATGGAAATTGTTTTAATATAATTTCTGTAGGAGGAAAAACGTGACAAACATTCTTAAAGTTTCCCAATGCTGTATAAATGTGTATAATAAATAT
Organism: Takifugu ocellatus; assembly: GCA_027382335.1. Lineage (NCBI taxonomy): Eukaryota > Metazoa > Chordata > Actinopteri > Tetraodontiformes > Tetraodontidae > Takifugu > Takifugu ocellatus. The sequence goes on along the minus strand of JAPVLW010000073.1, from coordinate 595,346 downwards.
TTAATTTCAACATCGCATTATAATGGAAGTTAAACTTAAAGCGCCATCGTACACGTGGTGCGTCATTCTCTCCAGGATGCGCTGCAGGGAAAATACATTTCAACAACATTTACAATGAATGAATGCTCATTATGTATTTGTAACCCACTAATCATTTGGAAAGTAGGCTAATACAGCTAATATAGACACTTACAGCATGTGTTGCCTTCATTATAAGGCTTTGAATTTTTTGCGGCTCCAGACAGATTTGTTTCTTGTTTTTTTGGTCCAATATGGCTCTTTTAACATTTTGGGTTGCCGACCCCTGCCTTAGAGCAACATCTAGACAGTTGATAGCTCCAACCCATTTCTCGGAGGCACCGTGTGGTGGATGGACACAGCGAAGCCCCTGGCCATGTCACACTCCAAGTGTGGCCACAGCTCCATGCACAGTTACATGAGAATTGTCCTTCTCAACCTAAAGTCGTTGATGAACATTCCCTGCTGTCCACTGACAACATTTTCTAATAGCGCCAATGCCGCCATTGTTGTTAACGTTGTATTCTGCACCATTTACACATACTTTTATATCCACTCGTACTTGCAAAGACCTGGGTGTTATTTGTTCATCTTTATTATCTCTAATGTGAATATTAGGAATAGCCTCTTGGACAATTTAAACAGTTTTCTGGGGGAAACCACTTCAGGTTGCCACAAAATTGGCGTCCATTTCTACAGTTACTTCAATTTTGTTAAATGAGAATATTAGTGTGGAATAGTGTGCATGCGGCATTTTTGTGCTTACGCATCCTTTTTACACAAGGCCGAAGTTTGTACTTTTTTGTACTTAATTTTTATTTGAGTTTAATTTGCTGTTGAGTTAATAAACTCATATTTTTTGATTCCTGCATAGTGGGTCCTGCTGCCATTCATATTCGTTCAAATTAATAAATTGTTTGAGTTAATGAACTGAATCAAAGCACTTTATGAAATGTTTTCTTCCATCATTTCCTCCTCATAGCAATTTGCACTTGGGCATCTGTTTCTCTGCTTCTCAATGTACAAACTGCCAATTAGTGCTGTTTTCTCACTGACATGCTGAACTAACAAATTGCAAGGACTAAATGACGACTCCTTCAGGTGCGCAGGACTCTTCAGCACTAAACAATTCGGTAAATTAGTGTTTTTAACAAATCCTTTTAATGAACGGATACTAGTGATTCAGTTCAGTCAACAGAACTTCCATTTCCATCACTACATAGAATTATCTGGCCAACAATGGAACTCCACAGGGATGAGCCAGCTTGGCAAGCACCTGGAGACCATCATCACACACCTCACTGCTTCAGCAGCTCCCACGACTCCTCCTCCACCTCTCAAGAGGTGGCTGACAAAGCTACGGCACCTCTTCCCTGGGACATACATTCCTACTCCTAACAGGTATGAGGGTCAGTTAGGTGTATGCGCACAAGTCCTCATCCAAGCCTAATTGTTTTCAACCCTGCTTCATTTAAGGTCGTGTAGCTACACATTTGATTTGATCGAAAAAACTGGGCAAAAATTTCAGTCCTTCAGAGATCAGTCATTGTGGACAGGATGTCCAATGACAAAATCACAATGCCACAGGTACATTAATGTAACCAGCTAATTTATTGTGGCGGTTGCAGGATCATTGCCTTGACAACCCTTTCACTGTAAACGACCTGAATTGACCCAGGACATGCCATTTTCATGCTATTTTCTTGCAGCATGAAAGGGGCTTTACAAACCCCACAAAGCAACAGAAGAACAGATGACCGGTTTGAATAATGTCAACTGTTGCTGCAAACCTACTAACCTTTTGTCCCTGAGGACCTGGAATCACTGGACTCGGCCCTTCCTGACCCTAAAACAAAAACACATTGTCATCAGAAGTCCATAACAAGGGCAAATCACAAGATCCGAGATCAGATTTACCTTGTCTCCTGGTGATCCCGGAACACCAGGCATCCCCTGAAAGAAGACAACAAACAGAACAGATGACATAAATAACTCAAAATGTAATAATTCATGTTGATCTTGAAACTAGTCTATACAGGAAGTCCAGCAAATCCTTGTGTGCCTGGCAGTCCTGGTTCCCCAAGGTCTCCTTTTAGCCCCTGAAAAACAAACATCCAATCCATATTTATTCTTCATGGAACAAGATTTTGCATTTTGTCTATAAAAATGTGCAAATAATCAAAGATGACTTTAGTTTTGGATGTGATACAGATGCTCACTTTGATTTGTATTCGTGTTCAACCAAATTATTGACAACAATTTACTTCAACTCTATTCTCGAAATTATTGGCAGTCAAGTGATCTCTGGCAGCAAAACTTCAGGATCAGGAGGTTCTGCCAGAATAAGACAGACATCCTAATAACATATCAATTATGACGCTCCAGCCTGGAAGAACTGTGAATATTTGTTTCTGATGTCCAAAAATGTTTTTTAAGGGAAGCAGGTACAACTTAAATAGGACTGGTCAGAAGCTTGTGGAACTCCATGATTAGGCTACTACCGTATTGGCCCGAATATAAGACGGTGTTTTTTGCGCTGAAACAAGACTGAAAAAGTGGGGGTCGTCTTACATTCGCGGTCTAGACATTATACCCATTCACAACGCTAGATGGCGCCAGATACATTTAAAGCGAATGCTGAACTTAACGTCCCAGGCCAAAGCGAACCCCTGTCACGAAGAAGAAAAATAAAAAATAGCGGTAAGAAAGAAAAGAGAAGAAAATAAGAGAAGAGATAACAGAAAATAGAGAAATGTAGCGACAATCTGGAGAAAAGTGGGTCGAAGATATAATCATTTGTTTCAGATGTACTGTAATTATTTTCTGTATAAAAATTAAATTTGGTGTTCAAAAAGTCGTTTTTCAAACTTGAGTCTTGAAAAAGAGGGGGTCGTCTTATAATCAGGGTCGTCTTATATTCGGGCCAATACGGTATATGAAAACATCATGAACTTGAACAAACGGGAATCTACCTGAATCCCTTTGATCCACTGGAGCCACAGGTTTCTAAAGAACCTGTGGCTCCACTGTGACTCAGAGTCAGTCTGGCTACAGAGCTGAGAAGACATCTGGGCAAAATATAGCTTTCTACCTGTTCCCCGTCTGCTCCATGCAATCCCATCTCTCCTTTAATACTTGGAGGGACAGGGTAGACAAGAGTTTCTCCCTAAAAGAAGCAGAGGATGTTTTAGAGAGGACTTTCACAGATGGCAACACGTTGTATCAATGAATCTGTGCACCATTTACCAACTGTTATTGTTATTGTTGTTATAAGTTAGTGAAGTTAATATTAGCTCAGAGAGCTAGAAATTGCTTTTTCATATTTTTCACAATCTGTTGATCACTAGTCCAAATCTCAAATCTCCAATACAGAGAGAAATTTGACTTTAGTTATCAGACAAGTTAGTAAAGAAGTGTCAGGATGTAGTTGTGATTCATTATCATCTAAAGAATATGTGCAGAATATGTAAATGTTACCTTTGCACCTCTCGATCCTGGTTCACCCTAAAACATATCAGCAGTTAATAATGCTAGCTTACCACAAATCTGTTGTCACGCATGTGTGCACGCTTCACAACTACCACACTCGCATATGGAAAATAATCCAGGTAAACAGCTCAAAGAAGCAGGCAAAGGGAAATCTTATCTACACAATATTGCATACATTGTGAAATGATAGAGATGATAGAGAGCTTAGTCGCAAGGCGAAGCTCTTGATTACCGGTCAATCTACACTCCAACTCTCACCTATGGTCATGAACTGTGGGTAATGACCCAAAGGACATGGCTGCGGATAGAAGTGGCCAAAATGAGTTTCCTCTGCAGGGTGGCTGTGTGCTCCCTTAGAGAAAGTTTGAGAAGCGCAGTCACTTGGGAGGAGATCGGAGTAGAGCACTGCTCCTTCGTGTTGAAAGGAGTCAGCTGAGGGGGGCCTCATGGTCGCCTCCCTAGGGAGGTGTTCCAGACAAGTCCCACCAGGAGGAGTACCCGAGGCAGACCCAGGACATACTGGAGAGACTATGTCTCTCGGCTGGGCTGGGAGAAACTTTGAATACTCCCTGAAGAACTGGAGGAAAGGGAGAGGGAAATCTGGGAATCTCTGCTTAGTCTGCTGACCCCCCACCCGACCCGGTCCCAGATAAAGCGGAGGAAGACGAAAATGTAAACAAAAACAAAATGAAAACAGTGTAAAAGCTGTAGGATCTTCCTGTTATTCAGCTTTCTCCATTGCATAGAAACTGGTACAGGGAATGAATTCTGACGCGATGGAAAAGTCTAATTTAAATCATCTTTAAAACCCTTCTCCTGACCTACCAGGTCCTCAGAGGCCTAGTTCCATCCTACCTGGAAGAGCTAGTGACACCTTACCAGCCCAATAGACCGCTCCGCTCCATTATTTTTTTTTGGACCCAAGTGGACGTATGTTTGGTGTCAAAACTGGATGAGGGCCACAAGCTTGCAAGCTCCTAAGGCATCATTTAATGGAGGGCTGCCTTGAGTGAGGCGATGTTGAGAAACTTTCCAGGTGCAACGTTAAGGCAGAAGTACAGCAGTTCAGCCCTAATCCGTCATTAGCTAGATCGATTCTTTGCCAGGCATTTTGTGCTATAGCTTGATTAATCTGTGTGTGTAAAAGTAGTTACTATCAGACAGTAGGTGGAACTTACTTGAAGGCCAACACGTCCTGGAGACCCAGGAAATCCTGGGAAACCAACTTCTCCCTATGAGACACCAACAAGAGTTCTGTAACAAGAACTTGGGAAAACTGATGAGTGCTGCAATTTGTCTACAATCTAAGAGGCTTCAAGATAGGATTTTTAATTCATGCTCATGAACAATCATGCTAAGACAGGATAATTAGAATTGTTTTTTTTTTTAAAAAACTAATCTACTCTGGTTCATCCATTTTCAACCACATGTTAGTGTCGAATCATTTTGGCTTCTTTTTGTTTGAATTTTTCATGAATCTGATTGACCTCTACCTATATCTAACCATTTTCTTCTGTTTGTCATTCACCATCATTTCACCTTTGTGCCATTGCATCCTGGGAATCCAGTTTGACCAATGGAACCCTGATGTCCTGGAAATCCCTTAGAAAAAATTAGAGAACAATTATGGATTATTTTTCTAAAATTTATCCAAGTCTGGAAGAGGTCTTAACAAATTCAATGGACATAGTTCTCACTGGCAGTCCTGGAGTTCCTGGCACACCTGGTCTTCCTGGAAGTCCCTAAGAAAACAAGGAACGTGGACTGAGCTCTCCTTATTTATCAGAACAGACATGTTGGGATTGATCAGCATGAGTGCTACCCTTGATCCTTTTAGTCCTGTACCTCCTGATACTCCATAATCACCCTGATGAGGGAAAACAACAGCAACAACAGAACTTGATATAACTTTTTTAGGGAGTCATTTAGAAACCATTCACCTCTAGTAGTTACCTTTTCTCCAGGAGGGCCCTGCTGGCCTTCGTTTCCAGGGTAACCAATGACTCCAGGTAATCCACCATACCCAGGAAAGCCAGGCTCTCCCTGTGAGAAGAAGCTGAGGTCAGGAGTAATGAAAAGGTAGATTCAGGAAAAAATCAAACTCAGCTGTTGACAAACAGCACAGCAGAGTGTCTAACCCCTAACCCTAACCCTGACCCTCTAACCCTAACCCTCTAACCCTAACCCCTAACCCTCTAACCCTAACCCCCTAACCCTAACCCTCTAACCCTAACCCCCTAACCCTAACCCCTAACCCTCTAACCCTAACCCTCTAACTCTAACCCTCTAACCCTAACCCTCTAACCCTAACCCTCTAACCCTAACCCCCTAACCCTCTAACCCTCTAACCCTAACCCCCTAACCCTCTAACCCTAACCCTCTAACCCTAACTAACCCTAACCCATACGGGCTGGTCTGGGATGACAACAGACTAACCACCTGTTATACTCACCCGTTACTGTATACGAAAAATCACACCTGACATTATCTACATTTAATCTACATTATCTACATTTAATCTGTATTAACCTCTTTTGAGCTGCTTTTTATATTTGCCTCTTATATATGTATTTTTTGAAGATATTCTTATACTTTTTTCTCTGTGAAAAATGTGTTTTATCCTATCTATCACATTTTTTATTATAATTTCATTGTATTTGTATATTTATTTAGATTATTGATGATGTTATTTCTTGTATAGTTTCTCTGCCCCCCGTATCCATCTACAGATCTAGCCGTCTTTATAGCCTGGCCTGCCGACCTCCGACCCTGCTGACCCAGACTACTCCTATACCAGCAGCTTGTATTATTAATGTATTTCTATTATCTCTACCTATTCTACCCTCTACCTGTCCTCCCCCCTTCTCCTCTCTCTCTACCCCCCCCCCCCCCCCCCCCATCAGCAGGAGGGTCCTGCTCAAGGTTTCAAGGTTCAAGGGGAGTTTTTTCCTGCCACTGTTGCTTGTTGGGGGTCAGGCCCTGGGATTCTGGAAAGGGTCTAGAAACAATTCTGATTGTAAAAGACGCTATATAAACAAAGATTGATTTGATTTTATTATTATTTTTAGTAGTAAAAGTAGTAGTAGTATCATTATTACTACTACTTTTTTTATCTGAAAAACATTTTTGTAATTGTAATTACAGGGGAGGGTAAAACGCATCAATGAACCATCATTACCACTCATCCATCTCAAGTAACCCTAACCACTCATCCATCTCAACTAACCCTAACCACTCATCCATCTCAAGTAACCCTAACCACTCATCCATCTCAACTAACCCTAACCACTCATCCATCTCAAGTAACCCTAACCACTCATCCATCTCAACTAACCCTAACCACTCATCCATCTCAAGTAACCCTAACCACTCATCCATCTCAACTAACCCTAACCACTCATCCATCTCAACTAACCCTAACCACTCATCCATCTCAACTAACCCTAACCACTCATCCATCTCAACTAACCCTAACCACTCATCCATCTCAACTAACCCTAAACACTCATCCATCTCAAGTAATCCTAACCACTCATCCATCTCAACTAACCCTAACCACTCATCCATCTCAACTAACCCTAACCACTCATCCATCTCAAGTAATCCTAACCACTCATCCATCTCAACTAACCCTAACCACTCATCCATCTCAACTAACCCTAACCACTCATCCATCTCAAGTAACCCTAACCACTCATCCATCTCAACTAACCCTAACCACTCATCCATCTCAAGTAACCCTAACCACTCATCCATCTCAACTAACCCTAACCACTCATCCATCTCAAGTAACCCTAACCACTCATCCATCTCAACTAACCCTAACCACTCATCCATCTCAACTAACCCTAAACATTCATCCATCTCAACTAACCCTAACCACTCATCCATCTCAACTAACCCTAACCACTCATCCATCTCAACTAACCCTAACCACTCATCCATCTCAACTAACCCTAAACACTCATCCATCTCAACTAACCCTAAACACTCATCCAGCTCAAGTAACCCTAACCACTCATCCATCTCAACTAACCCTAACCACTCATCCATCTCAACTAACCCTAAACACTCATCCATCTCAACTAACCCTAACCACTCATCCATCTCAACTAACCCTAAACACTCATCCATCTCAACTAACCCTAACCACTCATCCATCTCAACTAACCCTAACCACTCATCCATCTCAACTAACCCTAACCACTCATCCATCTCAACTAACCCTAACCACTCATCCATCTCAACTAACCCTAAACACTCATACATCTCAACTAACCCTAACCACTCATCCATCTCAACTAACCCTAACCACTCATCCATCTCAACTAACCCTAACCCTGTGCTCCATCTGTAAGGCACCAGCCAATGATTGAAAAAGATTTCAAGTTCTCAACTGAATTTTAAAAAAAAATCACAATTCCATTTTTACAGAAAGTATTGATGAAAGCAATATAACACAGAGACAGGATGTTTTGGTAATTCTGACTCACTTTTGGTTCTGACATCAAAGGGTTTCCTTACCTTTTGACCTTTGACACCATCACAGTGACATAGAAACTTCCCTGTGCAAATACAGACCTGCAAATAAAAATTATTACAGTAATTTGTACCTTGTCCTGAACCAAGTACTGGAACAGGTCTGAAATGAGCTGGCAGGATCCATAAGTCATGGTGTGACATAAGTCTTTAGGAGGAACTGCAAAATGTTGTGACTGAAGCTACATGTTGGCTCAAGTTGTCATTATCATGTTTCTGTGGGTCTGAACCCAAACACGTTCATGTATCTGCAGGTAGAAAGGCTGATTAGGCTCCGATTGTATTTTATCGTTCTTCCTGTCTCAACATGCTGCCACCACATGATCTGCGTCCAGCATCAGCAGCATGAAAGCAGGTGGAAAGCATTTAGATCATAGCATGTTCCTTCACACGTTTTCTGAATTTTTCCATCAGGAAAATTCGATAGCAAAAAGTGATTGAGGTATGTTCTGTTCTGATCCAGAACTCTGTAGTCAGTTACCAGAACAGCAGGAAGATCACCAAACCTGAAAATAGCAATAGTATGAAGTTCTATCCAAATTAACAAGACCGCATGTACAGAACCACTCTACCATCAGTAGGTAGCAAAGTAGGTAAAAGAGAAAGTGTGCGTGTGCACGCATATGTGTGTTTGTGTGCGCGCACATGTGTGCGTGTTCACTCACCCTTTTTGTGTGTCCCTGATCAGTAAACCAGCACAGACCCAAAACCAGTAGTGGGACAATGTTCCAACTCAGGACACTTGGAGGCTCCATGTGCGCGTGTCTATGTGTATGTGCATGTGTGTGTGTGTGTGTACATGTGAGCAATTGTGTCTGTGTGTGTGTGTTTGTGGAGGAGGGATGTGTGGGTGTGTATATGTGTATCGACACCAACTATTCCGAGTGTAGGACAGGTTGTTGTGCTGGTACCGCTCACTTTGGATCACAGTATGGATGACCCACGACTACAGAGAGAGAGAGAGATAGAGAGAGAGAGAGAGAGAGAGAGAGAGAGAAAGAGAGAGAGAGTGATACATCATTTCCTGGTTTGCTTTTTCAAAGTAAAACCCTGGTCTCGTGATCTATAGTACTACAGTAAATATTTTCCCATCAGCACATTTTTCAAGCCAGCTGTAGTTTAATATTAACCAACTAATCAGAGGGTTAGGGTTAACCCTAACCCTAAGGTTAGGGTTAGGGTTAACCCTAACCCTAAGGTTAGCCCTAATCACACTGCAGCTACTTGTTTGCCACGAGAACATGCATTTCTGCAAAAGATGAAAAATTTGAAAATGTGGCTTTTTTTAATATACATACACAAAAAAAATCTGATTAATCATGTCAACAGATGAGAGTAATTATTCTGACATGGGTCAAAGTGTTGTTTCCTATGCCTGTTAAAGGCTTCAGAGACATCATGGCCACTTAAAAAACACAAGCCCCAGACACGACTTTTATTTTGTCATCTAACGGAAATGGGGTTGTGCTGTGTTGCAGCGACTGACAGCTGCTGATGGATGCAGACTGAGTGACAAAGTTTGTGACATGAAAACTGCAAGAAGTTCTGGACTGAGCACAAGACCATCTGGTAGGTCAACCTGTGTGTGTGTGAGTGTGTGTGTGTGCTCATGTGCGTGTGTGCATGTGTGTGTGACAGAGACAGAGACTGCATGTGGCTGCTGGTGGTGTTTAATAAGCTGGCTGATAAAAGTGTGTTTGAGGGGTTGTAGCTCAACAGAAACCTGCTCAAATACTCCCGAATAATTTAGCTCAGTAACTGCATAAAATCTGATACAAGTCGTCTGTTATTGAAAGAGTAACAAATTTCCTAGATGTTTTTACAAATAAAAAACAAAGTTTTATGTAAAGAGTAAAGTTATATATCTTGTATCTAGAATATATAAGTATATACTTATAGGGATGCAAAATCCTAACGCCAAGATCCTGAGGCCAAACAGGAGAAAACCTGATGATGCTCTCTCTCCCCTGACCACACTGGAGAAGATGAGGTACCCAAATACCTGAGAATTAAGACTTCAAGATGACACTATTGGAATGTAAAAGATAAAAGAAGCACTAGAAGCTCTGCACGCATGGTCTAAAGCAGACTGAGGGAGATAATACCAGAGAGATAATTATCAAGATCTTGTCTAAAATCACACTGCAGTGGTCAAAGGAACTGGAGGACATCACTGATTCTGAACATCACCTTGGGAGAAAGGTTGATGGAAGCCCTAACCCTAACCTTTTAGACCTAACCCTAACCCTTTAGCCCTAACCCTTTAGCCCTAACCCTAACCCTTTAGCCCTAACCCTTTAGCCCTAACCCTTTAGCCCTAACCCTAACACTAACCCTTTAGCCCTAACCCTTTAGCCCTAACCCTAACCCTTTAGCCCTAACCCTTTAGCCCTAACCCTTTAGCCCTAACCCTAACCCTTTAGCCCTAACCCTTTAGCCCTAACCCTTTAGCCCTAACCCTAACACTAACCCTTTAGCCCTAACCCTTTAGCCCTAACCCTAACCCTTTAGCCCTAACCCTTTAGCCCTAACCCTTTAGCCCTAACCCTAACACTAACCCTTTAGCCCTAACCCTTTAGCCCTAACCCTAACCTTTTAGCCCTAACCCTTTAGCCCTAACCCTTTAGCCCTAACCCTAACCCTAACCCTTTAGCCCTAACCCTTTAGCCCTAACCCTAACCCTTTAGCCCTAACCCTTTAGCCCTAACCCTTTAGCCCTAACCCTAACCCTTTAGCCCTAACCCTTTAGCCCTAACCCTAACCCTTTAGTGTTTGTGTGTGTGTGAGAGAGAGAGAGAGAGCGAAAGAGTGAGTGAGTGTATGTGAGAGTGTGACTGTGTGTGACAGTGAGTGAGTGTGTGTGTGTGCTTTCGGTTTTTTATGAATTCCTGGTATAAAAGTTAATGCGTGATTTTAATTGGATGGTCAATAATGACCATAACCCTAACCCCTGACCATAACTCATGATATAACCCTAACCTAACCCCAACCCTAACATCTTCAGGGTTGCTCATTTACACCCAAACCATCACATATTAGCAAACAGCAAAATGATACAAGTGTTTCACCAAGACAACAATCATTGGCCAGCAACAGGAAGTCCCCAAGAGAAAAGCTTGGGCTGTATTTACAGAATCAAATGAAGAGTGAAACCAAAATATCAAGTGAAATAAAAATTAATTACATCTACAGATAACTATCTAAAATATTTCTGTGTAAAAATCCTGCTGTACCAACAGGCTGGGCAGTAGTTCCAATGATTGTTGTCTTGGTGAAACACTTGTTGTTAGGGTGTTTTGTTGTTTTGTTGTTTTGTTGTTTGCTAATATGTGATGGTTTGGGTGTAAATGAGCAACCCTGAAGATGTTAGATTTGGCTTAGGTTAGGGTTGGGTTAGGGTTGGGGTTGGGTTAGGGTTAGGGTTGGGGTTGGGTTAGGGTTGGGGTTGGGGTTAGGGTTGGGGTTGGGGTTAGGATTGGATTAGGGTTGGGTTAGGGTTAGGGTTAGGGTTAGGTTAGGGTTGGGTTGGGTTAGGTTAGGGTTGGGGTTAGGTTAGGGTTGGGTTGGGTTAGGTTAGGGTTGGGGTTAGGATTGGATTAGGGTTGGGTTAGGGTTAGGGTTGGGGTTAGGGTTGGGGATGGGTTAGGGTTGGGATTGGATTAGGGTTGGGTTAGGGTTAGGGTTAGGGTTAGGAATGGATTAGGGTTGGGTTAGGGTTAGGGTTGGGGTTAGGGTTGGGGATGGGTTAGGGTTGGGATTGGATTAGGGTTGGGTTAGGGTTGGGGTTAGGGTTAGGGTTGGGGTTAGGTTAGGGTTGGGATTGGGATTGGATTAGGGTTGGGGTTAGGTTGGGGTTAGGTTAGGGTTGGGGTTGGGGTTAGGTTAGGGTTGGGATTGGATTAGGGTTGGGTTAGGGTTAGGGTTAGGGTTGGGATTGGATTAGGGTTAGGGTTGGGATTGGATTAGGGTTGGGGTTAGGATTGGATTAGGATTAGGGTTAGGATTGGATTAGGGTTGGGGTTAGGGTTGGGATTGGATTAGTGTTAGGGTTAGGGTTAGGATTGGATTAGGGTTGGGTTAGGGTTAGGATTGGATTAGGGTTAGGGTTAGGATTGGATTAGGGTTGGGTTAGGGTTAGGGTTGGGGTTAGGGTTGGGGTTAGGGTTAGGGTTAGGATTGGATTAGGGTTGGGTTAGGGTTAGGGTTAGGGTTAGGGTTAGGGTTAGGGTTAGGATTGGATTAGGGTTGGGTTAGGGTTGGGGTCGGGGTTGTTTGTTTGGATGTTTGAAACAAACTAACCCATAACTGTACGTTACCCGGCTCATTTTCCTGTTCTGATCTCTTTCAGTGTGCCTTTGTTTTTCAGAAGGACCACCAGCAACGTCAGGTCATCGGAGCATCTTCTTAGCTGGTCTGGCAGGAGGCAGAATCAAAGTGAGAGGGCTGTGCAGCGGCTGGGACTTGGTCTGACGTCACGATGCCGTTACCGTCCTCCACTGTCCCCACGAGCCACATTAATCTCTGGTAAATGGTGAAAAACAGTGTTTCGAATCTTCTGCAGAACTCAAACTCATGTCGCCATATCAAAGTCAGACACAGGACTGAGCTTTAGTCGTATTTATTTACAGTGTGACACGTCTGAATCATATTTTTCCCTAGGATATGACCTCAGTTGAACTTGATAAGTTCCAGTTGTTTAATTGGCTCCCTGTTGTTTCTGTTCCAGTTCTCTCCTCATGATTCTTGCAGCTCCTACAGCTGCTGTAGCGGTGAGTTGATAACCGATTCTTATCAAGAAGGACAAAACTCAGCCAGTAATACAGATATCTCCACTCAAATACTGCTACTGTTGGTACGCCTAATAATATAACCACAATATTGTCATTTTAAATCATAATTAAGCTCCAGCTAAGTCATCTGATCTCTGACAGAACGGAGAGTTTAAATTTCACATGATGTCAAAAACAGTTTGGAACAAATAGTATTTCATATTTATTTTGTCATCTGCATCAGCATTCTGTATGATCTGGAGACTACATCGATTAGATTACATTAAATTGGAATCATCTGGGCTCTTTGTCATTTCCACAGACAGCATCACATTTCCGTTCCTTTTTAAAATTTTCCTTCCTCAATTTCCCGCCATGCTTCTGTATAAATTAGATCATTTGTTCAGAATACACTATTTTAGTCGGTCTCTCTTGTCTGTCTTGCTTGTTGGGGGTCAGGCCCTGGGATTCTGTGAAGCACCTAAAGACCATTTGAACCGTAACAGACGCTACATCAATAAAGCTTGATTGATGAATACTAATCAGTGAATATTAAGTGACTGAGCAAGCACTGAAGAACAGACGTCTCCATGTAGTTCTGATGTGGGAGCAAAGTTTGGAGACCAATTATGAGATTGAGTGATATCCACATTCCTGCTGCCGATAACTACGCCTGACTGCTAACCTGGTTTACACAAATGCTGCAGGAATGTGGCTGCTACACAAACAGCAGGACATGCTGGGAAATCCAGTGTCTGGGACACAAAAGACCACAGAGATTATTAACAGGGTCAAAGAAAAAGTTGTGCAGTTCTTCAGTTTGAATACAGAGTGTAGGAGACAGATTATGACTAATTTTATGTTCAGCGTTAGGATGTTCACCCCTAACGAACCTGTGGAACATCAAACTTTATATGATTAATATGTTGCATGTATATCAACGACTATATATTGAAATCAAATAAAGCATGATGCCTGAAACAGAACACAAAGTTACCACCATCAATGTCGCTGGAGTCAAAGAGTGACAATCCATTTTGATTTCATTAAAATGAATTCATGTTCGTCGTCTGTTCAGTCCAACTGATGTTATCAGGCACACACAGACAGATGCTTGTCTTTTTACATTCCTCACCGTCTACAAACCTTGCTGGTGAAAATACAACCTAAGAGCTTCAAATAATTCTGCCTAGATCCACTCTTGTCCAGCCCCTCAGTTTTGGATTTTCCGTGGCTTCATGGCCACACACACACCCAGGACTGACGGACCAGACTTGGACTGGTTTAGCTGCTACGCTGGACTGTGACAGGAGATCAACCTGTTTGTGTGCTGTGATGCCAAATGTTCATGTTAATATATGATGTCATACATGTGATGTTTCTGTTCTGTGTTTTTCAGGGTGACCAGATGGAACCATGTGCAGGAAGGGACTGTTCGACCTGTCAGTGCTTTCCAGCCAAAGGATCAATGGTTAACTTCCACACATCACCCAATCAGAGCACATCATCTAACCCTAACCCATCTAACCCTAACCCAACCCTAACCAATCAGAGCACATCATCTAACCCTAACCCATCTAACCCTAACTCATCTAACCCTAACCCATCTAACCCTAACCCAACCCTAACCCAATCAGAGCACATCATCTAACCCTAACCCATCTAACCCTAACCCAACCCTAACCAATCAGAGCACATCATCTAACCCTAACCCAATCAGAGCACATCATCTAACCCTAACCCATCTAACCCCAACTCATCTAACCCTAACCCAACCCTAACCCATCTAACCCTAACCCAACCCTAACCCATCTAACCCTAACCCAACCCTAACCCAATCAGAGCACATCATCTAACCCTAACCCATCTAACCCTAACCCAACCCTAACCAATCAGAGCACATCATCTAACGCTAACCCATCTAACCCTAACTCATCTAACCCTAACCCATCTAACCCTAACCCAACCCTAACCAATCAGAGCACATCATCTAACCCTAACCCATCTAACCCTAACTCATCTAACCCTAACCCATCTAACCCTAACCCAACCCTAACCAATCAGAGCACATCATCTAACCCTAACCCAATCAGAGCACATCATCTAACCCTAACCCATCTAACCCCAACTCATCTAACCCTAACCCAACCCTAACCCATCTAACCCTAACCCAACCCTAACCCAATCAGAGCACATCATCTAACCCTAACCCATCTAACCCCAACTCATCTAACCCTAACCCAACCCTAACCCATCTAACCCTAACCCAACCCTAACCCATCTAACCCTAACCCAACCCTAACCAATCAGAGCACATCATCTAACCCTAACCCATCTAACCCTAACCCATCTAACCCTAACCCAACCCTAACCCATCTAACCCTAACCCAACCCTAACACATCTAACCCTAACCCATCTAACCCTAACCCATCTAACCGTAACCCAACCCTAACCCATCTAACCCTAACCCTATACTGGTATAAAATCCTGTCCTCTCATGATGGTGCCCTCATTTCCTGTTAGAACAGCAGTGATCAGGACGCAGCTCCGTGTTTGTGCTGCTGGGACCACCAGACTAACCCTAACCCACCCTAACCCGAGCTCCAGAGTATTGTGGGAACGCATCTGTCTGACTGATTTCACACTTCAGTCATTTCAAAGAAAAACGGATCGAAACTGAACTAACAGAGATCAGAACTGTCACATCTCTCACATCACACACAGATATGCACACGCAAGTGTATAAAGACGAAGAGCGCACGTACACACACACACACACACATACCAGTGTATAAAGATAGAAACACACACACACCAGTGTATACACACAAATATACAGACTCACACAGTCACAGATACATTCAGAATAGACGAATCATACACATGTTCATGCACACACAAGTGTGCATGAACATGTGTACACTGATACACAAAAAATGAAGACACGTGTTCGGAAAAACCCCGACACAGACAAAATAGATAAACACACGCATGTACACATTCAGACAGATACAGTACACACAAACATATACACATTAAAATGCATAAGATATTTTGATACACATACACACAGATACCTATGTGCATCCTACGGTGGCCCTGAAGTGCAAATCACAATAAAGAGAAAACAGCATTAAAGTAAAACTAAGAAAATTAAGAGAAACACGATGAGATTAATAGGAAACACAACAACATTAAGAGAAAACATAATTCCATTTACCGAAAACGCAACATCAACCAAACTGGAAGAGGCAGGTGATGTCACGTGACCTTGCAGGTGTGGAGGCACCAGCGAGAACCAGAAAATGGGGCCACTGCGCCTCCTAGTGGACAGACAAGAGCACAACACACAAAACAATCAGAGCTCAAAACCAAGATATCAAAACTGTCCAGTTATTGGACTATGTGGAAGGTTCACCAACAAAAACACAGGCTTAGCATTAAACAGGATTAGCATTAAACAGGATTAGCATTAAACATGATAAAGTGATGAGGTTGAAAACAACTGAATCCAGGAGACACCTTTGATGACAATCAAGAAATACCCTTTGTGTGTATCCCACATTAACATAGACTTAATACAATATTTTCCTTAAGTGTTTGATGCATCTTAAAGCATTTTGGAAAATGAAATTGATACAGAGAATTAAAGAATATCATCTCAAAGGTGGTTCCATTTTCAGGTTTGGCTATTTGCACTCTGGGACTAAAATGGAGGCATATTAAATTTTTATTCATTTTCTTATTTGTTTACACCATCAATCACTTGAAAAAAGCAGTTGTTCTCATTAGACATTGTTGATTAAATATTAATCGCGCTGTAACTCGGCAACGTCCTGATTCTCTCATCGTAACCCTGATGGTTGAGAGCATGATTGCAGCTGCAGGTCACAGTGGTGTTTACTTTCCATGATTGCAGTGGGGTTTTCAGGCTTTATCAGACTTTTTCAGCTCCGAAGATATTTGTCATTATTAAAAAAAAATAAAAATTGGAAATACATTTGGTCAAATTTGGAATTGTCAGGAACTAATTATCTTTTTTAACTGAAGGGACCTCCTGGTTCTCTGGGATGGCAGGGTCCACAAGGGCCTCCTGGTTTTCCAGGCCCTCAGGGGCCCTGGGGAGAAAAGGGCCAAAAAGGAGATGAGGGCCAGGCAGGAGCTGCTGGACACAAAGGAGATCTGGTAAATATGTTTGGTTCTGGTTCTGTTTGATTGCTCCTGAGCTGGAGGTGCAATGATTGACTAACCAATCACAGGCCTCACTGGGAAAAATTTGTGACTTTTTCTGATTTCAGGGAAGTTTTGGTGTTCCAGGTTTTCGAGGCATGGATGGAGTCCCAGTAAGATATTTCTTACTGTATTAATTAGACCAGCCAAGAGAGGGTCAGAGGTTAAACTGATGACATGCGCTTGTGTGTCAGGGTCACCCAGGTCCAGCTGGAGGTACTGGTTTTCCAGGCCTAGATGGATGCAATGGGACCAAAGGAGAGAGAGGAGATCCTGGACTTCCTGGAGAACAAGGACCAAATGGAGAATCGGTCAGAGATCAATCATTCAATGAGGAAATCTTGAAAGTTTGACCAGTCACAACATGAAAATAGGGTCATTAATAGGGTAAAGGGTCAATACGTACTAATAGAAGGCAAAACATCTTCAAAAGACAGAAGATGGATAGATTTAGTACACTTAGGTTTTTGTGAGAAACAGGACTAGTAATTAGTTATGGTAATCACAGGTTTGTAGTTACTAGTAAAAGTAATAACTAGTAATAAGTAATTTTCTTTCAGTTCATGTGCACTCAGATAAATTTCTGTTTACCTTTATAATGTGGTATATTGTACTTACATGTTCTGCAGGGTTTTCCAGGGCTCAAGGGGTTTTCTGGTGAAATGGCAGCTTTCATCATACAGAAGCCTGGAGTGCCAGTAAGTACGGGGGTTAGGGTCCCAAGTGCTGTAGCAGTGCCGTGAGTTCACAAATGACGCCTTTCTGTTTCCATAAATTTGTTCCTCATCAATAGTATTGGTTGACAGGGAGATGTCGGCCCTCGTGGACTTCCTGGTTTAGAGGTAAGAAGAAACCTATGAGACTAGAACATGAACATGAAACAGAAGCACGTTTTCAGGAGAAAAAGAACCAATAGAACTTAAATAGAGTTAGGCCCAAAAAAATTTGGACAGTGTCACAATCTTCATGATTTGGGCTTTCTGCCACATCAGACTTTAAGGGTTAAGTTGAACCAAAATATGACTAAACGTGGGAATTGTAGCTATTTTTATACAAACAGTCCTCATTTTGGGGGCACAAAAGTAATTGGACAAATAAACATAGCCGTAAAGAAAATGTTACTTTTTAATATTTCGTTGAGAATTCTTTGTAGGCAATGACTGACTGAAGTCTGGAACCCATGGACATCACCAAACACTGGCTTTTCCTCTTTGCCAGCTGTCTTTAATTGTTGCTTGTTTGAGGGTCTTTTTGTCTTGAGCAAGTGAAATGCGTCTCGATTGGGTAGAGATCTGGTGATTGACTCAGCCATTGCACAATATTCCACTTCTTTGCTTTAAAAACTCCTGGGTGGCTTTTGCAGTATGTTTTGGATCACTGTCCTGGAGTGAGCAGAAACCCTAACATACACTTCAGAATTCAGCTGGCTGCTTCTGTCTTTTCTCACATCATGAAAAAACACCAGTGACCCGGTGCCGATGGAAGCCAGGCATGCACATGCCATCACCATGTTTTACAGAAGATGTGGTGTGCTTTAGGTCATGAGCTGTTCCAATTCTTCTCCAAACTCTTATTTCCATCATTCTGGTTCACGTTGATCTTAGTCTCATCTGTTCAAAGAACCCTGTTCCAGAACTGGGCTGGCTTCTTTAGGTGTTTTTGGCTAAATCAATTCTGGTCTTTCTATTTTTGAGGCTGATTAATGGTTTGCACCTTCTGGTGAGTCCTTTGTATTTACTCTCATGAAGTTCTCTTTTATGGTAGGCTCAGATACTGATACACCTACTTCCTGGAGAGTGTTCTTCACTATGGAAAGGATTCTGCAATCATCCACCACTCTTATCTTCCGTGGACATCTAGGCCTTTTGGAGTTCCTGAGCTCACCAGTCACAAACTGTTGATTTGGCGACTCCTGATATTTTCACTATCTCTCTGATGGATTTCTCCTTTTTTCAGCCTTCTGAGTCAATGTCCAATTACTTTTGGTCCCTTGAAAAAGAGGCAGCTTTGTTTTAAAGAGCTGTAATTCCTAAACCCTTGCTCCAATTTGGATGTGAATACTCATATTACCGCTGAGAGTCTGCACTTTAATTCCATATTGATTATACAATTTTAGCCCAAATATATTTTTGTAAACAGTTAAAACAAAAATTGTGTCACTATCCAAATATTTTTGAAAATAAACTCGTTGGTAGTTGTTTTAATGACTGCTTGTACTTACAGCTGTGTGTCATTTTGGTGTTATATGCGTGCGCAGAGGCGCAGATTATTCATTCTATTGTTTTAGGGAAAACGTGGTCTGCCCGGTCCACGAGGAAATTCTGGTCCTGCAGGACCAGATGGAACAAAGGTGAGTAAGAATAAACACCACAAAAATGGTCACAGTGGTAATAGAGCGATTAATCATTGTAGTAGTACTAAATAATTATAATGACCCAGTTTCTGCATCTCTACAGGGTCTGCCTGGTCTGCCAGGGTCAACAGGTCCGCCTGTACGTAATGATGTTTATGTAAAATTTGGTCGGACACGCATTTAATATTCTCGAATATTTTATTTGTGTAGACTGCTCACCTGCATGAACATGGAAGTCATGTAAAAACAGAACACATTCAACAAACTAAACAAGTTCAACTCACTGAAATTGTCTAGATGGCAACAAAAAAGCTTCAGGACATTTGGCAGGTGAAAGGGCTCACTGCAAAAATGTCAAGGTTCTGTTTCCCCAATGATAAGTTGGCTCATCGACCCCATCGTTGTCACTAGTACGTGAATGAGAGTGTGAAAAATTAGATCAAACTTGTAATCTTTGGAAGCCAGTGTGGCCAAATAAACAGAAATCCCCATTATTAAGAGTTAATAATTATTAGTTAATGACCACTGCTGATGAAACAGAGCAGTGAAGCCACTGTATAAGGAGAAGTTCATCTAGAGAAAATACAGAAGAGGCTTTAGATTCTCCTTCAAAAACTCTATTCATTAACCTGTTAATTATTGATCATCAATCACGCACTGTCAGTTTTGTATTTTAGGGAGAAAAAGGTCGATCCTTGCCTGGGCAAAAAGGAGATGAGGTAAAAAAAATAATAATTCATGGACACACCTCTTCAACAAAACATCTGTAGGACTTTGCAGTATTGTAGAACTATGCTGAAGTATTGTTTTGTTCTCCACAGGGGGACCAGGGCCTCCAGGGGCCACCAGGACCATTTGAGTATGTTGACCCACCAGAAGACCTTTACATCAAAGGAGAGCAGGTGGAGTTTTCTAATCTTTTCCTGCAGTTCTTAAGAGCTGCACAAAGGTTGAATTTGTGTACAGCTGTGACACAGTGGTTTTTAGGTTGTTTTTTTTAGATCTACCCATTTCCTTCATCTGGAAGGAATTCAGCTGCTTGGTTTGATTTTTATTATTTTTTAGGTGTGTTGATTCTGATGTTGGATTTGTTAAATCTAACTGGTTTAAACCTCAAGTTTAGGTGTTGCTCCAATTTTGGTGTGACGTGTCATCTTTTTTTGTTTCTGTTCTCCAGGGTCCTCAAGGCGTTAAAGGTATCTGTGGGCCGCAGGGCTTGCCAGTAAGCTTACATGTCAGATTTACACCAGTAATTTTGGTGAAATCAGGATTGAATTGGTTTGTGATCAAATGACGAGAAACAATGAGCATTTTTGGTTGGATTTCAGGGTTTGGACTCTCTGCCCGGTGTCAAAGGAGAGAAGGGCATTCTAGGTTTTCCTGGGCCAAAGGTGAGTAGACTTCTGTGTATTAATTGTATTGTAAGTTTGATTAATGGCTGGTGTCGAGTTAGCAGAACATGAAATGTTGACCCTTTGATGTCTGATGATCACTTTGGTGTAACAGGGACTTCCTGGTAATGACGGGCTGCTGGGCAACAAAGGTTTGACAGTGGGTAAAATTCACATCCTTCACATTATAATAGTCATATTTTTTCTATTGCTTTCATTTGGGATTAATTTGTTTTTCAGGGAATTCAAGGAAGTCCAGGTCTCCCTGGTCTGATTGGTCGAGAAGGCCAGAAGGTCACTCCTTTTCATTATATATTGTTAAAGACAATAAAAAAGACTGACCTGTCTAGTTAATAAGAGCGATGGCTATTCATGAACCTTTCTCCCATATGACAGGCATTCAGCCCTTTAAACTGCATTGGCCTAAAGAGTTTCAACTCCTGCTTTCAACAGTTCAGTTGACTCTTCGCTAGACATTATGGATTAATATGACCTGGAATAATAAGACAATAAATGGACATAATTGTAAATATGTTTTTCCTTTTGATGGTGTCCCATTAAATGGGTGGGTTTAAATCAAACAGCTTTCCAATATGCAAATTTTGGTAAAGTGTAGTGCTACATGAGAGAGAAAGGCCTTTATGTGGGACTAATGAGTCAGTCTCTCCCCAGGGCATAATGGGAGAACCAGGTCAAAAAGGCCACTCCCTGGATGTTGACATTACTCACACAGGTATTAATCCTTAAGGTATGTCGAGGTAGAATCTATAGTGCAGTCAGCTGTCAACTGGATGTCTACTTTTGCCCAGGTGATGATGGGGAAACTGGAGCCCCTGGAATGAGGGGCTCTCCAGGAGACATTGGACCAATGGGAATGTCTGGTCCGCCAGGAGAACCTGGAGTGTCCATACCTGGTGAGTAGTTTGAGAAAAATGTTGTACTTCTGATAAATGTGCTCAAGTTCTTTGTCAAATATAAAATATTATTTCCTTCCAGGACCAACTGGCACTGGGGGACAGATGGGTGTTTCAGGGTCAAAAGGGGACAAGGGAGCTCCAGGACAGTTGATTACAGATGGGCCAACACCTGGTGAACCTGGAAAACCTGGGAAGCCAGGACCTAAGGGAATCAAAGGAAAGCCGGGGATTTCAGGTACCACAAAGCCAGTTTCTTGTCATTTCAAATTTTTTAAACAGACATTTTTGGAGTTGTGACATTCTGATGACAAATTGTAGTCTCTTCAAAAAGCAGATAGATGTGAAGAAACAAAGAAATCTTGTGACCCAAAAATGATTTATGTGTAACACTTAATGAATGATAGCTTAATTACTGATTTGATTGCAAATCTGTCATCTGTCACCGCAGCTTAAGGTTGCTGTGAGAGGGTCTTTTTCCACACGCCTGGTTTTGGTAGTCCTATGAGAGAAATAAACGAAGACTGTCAAATCCACACTTAAACCCTCCTGACACCATTCTTTAATTCATACTGGTTCTTCATAGAGCTTAGTATTGCTGGGAGAGATGATGCCACGAAACATCGTCTCAAGTGGTGACAATTCAAATGTATTCTCACTACCAACTGGACACGTGTACCTTATTCATAATCCTCTGTTCTTTCTCAGGTAGATATTGTCTTCCTGGGGTCCCTGGAGATACTGGAAAAAAAGGTGCTCAGGGTCCTCCAGGTGCCCAAGGCATCGCAGGAGTTAAAGGTCCGTGCTGCAAACATTGAAATTTTAATTAACTGATGATTGTGGGGGCTAAAGAAAAGAAAACCACCTAGAGGAAGGACAATTTTACTGAAGGGCACATATGTTGAAAGAATACCTCCAGACAACATATGTGAGTGGACAGTATGAAAGAAATCAGCTTAATTAAAAAGCACACAAACACATAATTGCAAAACCCAGCCACGTTTGCTTGGTAATGCAAAAGTATGCATTGTATGTAAACCTTTGGCTAATGCGAAGGTAAAAATCAAACACCAAAAGAAACAGACCAAAGAGACTTTAACTATAGCCAAAGCAGTAAGCAGATATAAATGAACATGCAAAGGAGCATCAACTATAAACATCGCAAACAATAATGTGAACATAATCACAATATAAGCAAAAAGAAAAAAAGGAAGCAAAAACCATACCCAGACAACAAAAACAATAAAAATATAGTTATGAACTAAGGTTTGCCACTAGTAGCTGAAGGCTGAGGTGTGAAAAAACAGTTGAAGCAAAGCCAAAATTAGCAAAAAACAAAACAGGACCAGACAAGATTGGAAGCTGCCACGAAATCGGTATGGCCAACTGTCATAGTTTAATCCAAACCAACTGTTACATCACAAAACTATGAAAAGCCCAGTAAGGACAGGAATACACTACTGAGACGAAACCACCAATAATGCTGCCAGCTCCACTCATCAAGAATGGGGGTCCAAAGCTCTAGGCCTGGTGTGGATCGTACACAGGCAAAGTTTGGAACTTACAGGTAGAGTGGTTAATAACACCATGCTGCCTCTGACTGACACAGTGGGCACTGACATGGTGGGGATCATTGGCATTGAGGCCAAAACTAGTGTTCTGAATATCTTTGGATGGTGACCCTATGTTTACCAGACTCTTCCCTCAGTATGGGAAGTCTAGTTGCTATGTCTGCAAAACCAGCGAGGCTTTGGGATGTTTACTGTGGTCCCCCAGTCTGAGGAAGCAGGAAGCAGCCAGACAGGACCAGTGTGGATGTTGGGAAGAATTCATGCCTCCCTTTATGTGGCCATTCCTTCAACTTTTAACAACTCACATGGAAAAGGGGAAATACCACTTCTGATATACACTTCAGAGTGCATCTCACACGACAGCAGTGTATTTGAGTGTCTCTGTATCCCAAATCCCTATCAGCAGGATACAGCTGTGAAAGTTTGTCAGATTCTGACTAGCGCTGAAACTACTGATTTATTTATTTATTTTAATGGTGAATAAATATGTTCTCGATTAATTGACTAATCATAGGGTGATCAGAAAAAGTGAACATTTGGGCTTGTGTGTGTCAGTATTAGAGTACATTTTTTTTGGAAAAATCGTGCCGCCCTAATTCTGACACGCTACCATTTATGACTGTTGTCTACCCATTTGTTGCAGGGAGTCAAGGAGACTGTTCTTGTGGGCCCCCAGTTGAAATTAGGGGCCAACCTGGTCCAGAGGGGAAGCAGGGGGCTCGAGGGACATCAGGAGCTCCGGGTGCCCCAGGCCCAAGAGGAGACAGAGGGTCACCTGGAGAGACAGGCCAGAGAGGACAGCAGGTGAGTTACCAGAGACTCTGCAGTAAGACTGGAAGATGATTGTAAGATGATTGCTTTGAAAAATTGATTTAATTACTGACTTACAGGGGATTGCTGGATTCCCTGGTGTCAAAGGATTGAAAGGTCAGAAGGGGGATTTTACAGTCATTGATATTAAAGGTGAGTTTGATGATAAATTATTTCATAAATTATTTTACATTGTTTATTTGATTGATTAAAATGTATATGCAAATTACATTTCAGTGATCCAAGACACTCAGAGTCTGCACAGGTGGAAATAAAGCTGTCTGCAGATGTGCTGTTTTGTATCACATTCAACATATTGTGAAAATGTCTGATCAGAATCAAATTATGAATTTCTGCATTCTGCCAAAGAAACTTGTTTTTTGGCCAGTCAGTCATACATCTGGTTTTCACCTGAAACCAACACTGACATTGGATTGGTCCACACCTACACAGTCACCAGCTTTTTTGACCTGGTTCCCTTGGCAGATCAACACCCTCAGGGAGTCCCCCCCCCATTGCACCCAGATGCAATGGCAGAGGCGAGCCATGTGTGGAGGGTACAGAGGGGGGAGGACAATGATTCTTAATAGTAATGTCATTAAGAGTACTGTTATCTATACAGGGTCTTGAAGACCCGTCCAAATGGAAAACCCTGTGCCTGCTGCAGATGGAGAGTGACAGATAAGTGAGGAAGTAACCAAGGATGTCCCAATATCATGATCTGGGTGATTTGAACAAATAAAATTTCATTTTTAGAACCTGTCCCGTGATCCTTGAGAATGGACTAAATAAAACCAAAGTGATCAGTTCAGGTAGCCTCAAATCGTCCAGTAACTCATTCCATGACCAAGGAGCAGTATACCTGAAGGCTTTTTTTTTTTTTTTTTTTCTGGAACCAAGATTGGGTTGGCTCTAGGAACCACGTGGGGGACGTCCTGTGACCGCAAGCTATTGTGACTGGAGTCTCGCCACGTGTAGGAACACAAATCGGCGGGAACCAGCCCAAGAAGATGTGTGTATATATATATATATATATATATAAAATCTCTTCCTCGCCCTCCTGGGCGGTGCCTCCTTCCTTCAGACTCGGGTCCTCTACCAGAGGCCTGGGAGTCTGAGGGTTCTGCGCAGGATCTTAGCTGGTATCTGCTGGAGCATCTACTCAGGTTGGGTGTTACTGCCCCTAGTGTCCCGATCACCACTGGGACCACTGGTGCCTTCATGCCCCACATTCTCTCCATCTCCTCCTTCAGTCCTTGGTACTTCTCCAGCTTCTGCTGTTCCTCCTTCCTGATGTTGCTATCACTTGGGATTGCTACATCCATCACCACCACTGTCTTCTAGTGTTTATCCACCACCACTATGTCAGGCTGGTTGGCCACCACCATCTTGTCAGTCTGGATCTGGAAGTCCCACAGGATCTTGGCCTGCTTGTTCTCCAGCACTTTTGGGGGTGTCTCCCACCTGGACCCTGGGACCTCCAGCCCATACTCAGTGCAGATGTTCCTGTATACTTTGACACTGGAGAGGCTAACTTAGGCAGGCCAAGCGTAGGAGCTGTTGCTGGTGTAAGGGATTTAGGTGAAAATGCTCCAACTAAATTGTGCCAACTGAAAAAATACACTTCTTTAAATGGAGGCTCTACAAAATTCTTTGGGAGTCTTTCTAGAAATAATCAATCTCAGTGCAATCTGTACCATGTAAGAGCGACTTGGACAAAAGGCTAGTGTGCACAATGGAGAACAGGTGGACAATCAGGCAGGTGACTCGTTTCAGGTCAAGTGACCTGAATTGAGAGTTACTTCTTAAAATAAAAGAGGAAATTACGAGACAAAACACAAAACCTCACTACGTTGTGACAAGATAACATCTGTAGTGATATGATATGTACAGGACTCATCGGGGATTGGCTATTTTTGTACTACACTATAGTACTGTGATCCTTTTTCTTTATGTCTGTAGGAGAAAAAGGGAATAGGGGTCCACAAGGACAATCTGGCAGACAAGGATTTACAGGAAGAAGAGGTTTTGATGGGTCTTCAGGTGTCCCTGGAGAACCTGGCCCCCAGGTGCGAACTTATGAGTAGATCAAGAAAGTAAAATTATTCATGTGTGTTATCACAGACCCATTTTATTAACCGTCTCTCATATCAGAAACTTCTTTTTAAACCTTTAGGTTTATTTTCAAAAGATAAGATCACTGTGTTGTCATTCTTATAATTTCTGTTCAGGGGGACAGTTTCCTTAGCTCTATCGGAGAACGAGGTCCTCCAGGCCTACCAGGGCCAAAGGGTTTATCTGGACCATCTGGAACCCAAGGACCAGGTGTTGTTGGAGCTGTGGGAAGGCGTGGAGACCCTGGAGATCCAGGGTCTCCAGGGCCCCCTGGTCCATCAGGACCAAAGGGATTAAGAGGTAGATTTACAGATAGTTAATAGAATTTAATAATTAATCTTTAATAATTTCTTCCTTTTCCTGTTTCTCTTCCTATAGGTGATACTTTGCCCTGTGTACCAAGGAATCCAGGGGCACCTGGAGAGGATGGAGAGATAGGAGATGCAGGTATCCATACCGTTAATCTGTTAGACTTTATGCTGATTAGTCTGACACATAGTTCAACTGTCTCTCTGCAGGTTTTATCGGACAAGCAGGTCGTCCTGGTTTTCGTGGCATATCTGGACTAGATGGTGCTAAAGGTGACAAAGGATATTCTGGACTTTCTGGCTCACCTGGACGACAAGGTGTAAAATTTGTGATACTGGAAGTATACATTTACATTCAATTATAACAAATACTATGTTTACATATCTCCTTTCCTGGTCATCAAGGACCTTCAGGGATTGTTGGTAACATTGGAGAAGAAGGACACGAGGGCTTCAGCTATGATGGCGATCCAGGTATGATTAATCTTTAAGTCCAATGACAAAGAACAGAAAGGTTTTGACTTTTGGATGAAGTATGGAGAGTTAAGTTGTAGAGCTAAAGAAGGTCAAGTGTCTTCACAGAACAAAAAGTTCATCAAATGGTATAGTGAGTGATCAGATGTACAAATCCTTTTTGTACAAATCCTTTACAGACCACTTTTGAATCAAAATAATTAAGATGATTTTTTTGACATTATGGTAGGATCAGGTAGTTACCATCATGTGAAGGATTGATTCTGAACTTAATACAGGAAAAATATGGATTCAGCTGGCTCCTCCAGGCAAGTTTGAAATTGGTAACACGAGTATGTTCAGAGGGATAGTGAGGAGCTAAGTAGCTAAGGCAAGCAGAAAATAACTGCTTAGACTAAAAGTTTGTCTCCTGTTGTAGAATCAATAAAAGATAATGTCTTTGTCTTTACTTAAATCGGGTGATGTGTAAGTGGGTAAATTACCTGACTTGTAATGTAGTATGCAATGAGTATTTTGTTGTTGAATGGTTGAGAACCCAGATTTTTCCTGAGCTGGAGAAACAAGTAAAGTTCCAGTAACCTCATTCTTTGCCTTGTTATAAGGTGTTTTGCAATTATTTTTTTTAAAAAAATGATTTCAAGCAAGTTTATAGTACATACATCATAGTACTATACACTATATACACTATACATACACTATAGTACATATACATCATCATTAAATTATTTAAATGTGTGCACTAGGCTCTCCCGGCTTCCCCGGATCTTCTGGACTGAGGGGTGCAGCTGGTGATTCAGAAGTGGGACCACAAGGACCTGTTGGCTTCCCAGGAGCAACTGGCTCGCAAGGGCCTAAAGGGGTTCCTGGTCAACCTGGCATTGATGGTCTTCAGGGTAAAGGAGCAATTCTTGAACAAAACAAATTAAAGGGATGTGGGGGTTATTTATGTGATTTAAACATCAAGAATGTCTTTTTTATTACTTTAATTTATTCAGATTTATTTTCTCAGGACTTCAGGGTTTAACTGGGAGCCCTGGACAAAAGGGTCAGAGAGGACAGGATGGGTCCCTTGGCATGCCTGGCCCTGTGGGGCATACACCCGATTTCTGTGAACCAGGAGAGCCAGGTTCTCAGGGGATGTTTGGTCCTAGGGGACCCATTGGACCACCTGGTAATGACTTAGCTGAGGTCAGTTTACTTTGTTTCAGGAATACTTGTGATGTCCCGTCTCTGTTGCTCTTTAGGTTTTACAGGAGAAAAGGGTGAGATTGGGGATGATGGTTTTCCAGGATTTGGCTTTAAAGGCCCCAATGGTAAATCAGGAGCTACAGGTTTTCCCGGCTACCTTGGGCCTCAAGGCCCCTCTGGAACCATTGGAGACCCAGGATTGCCAGGACCTAAGGGTCAAAAAGGTTCTCACCATCAGTTTTTCCTGCGTTAGTTCTGTGATGACAGGACTAACCCTGGATCTCTTCAGGTCTGAGCGGCCCTCAGGGAAATGTTGGAGCACCAGGGCCAGCTGGAGAAACTGGAGCTCCTGGAGCACTTGGAAGGAAAGGAGAGAGAGGGGTCAATGGACAAGATGGGGCTCCAGGGTGTCAGGGTCAGAAAGGAGTGAAAGGCAAGCACAAACAAAATCCTATCACTATGGTAACCTGTAAAATAAAGTCAGAGCCTATTCCAACAAATATAAAATTTAGTTTTTAAATGAAATAACATACGACACTATATTCAGTAATGTTGTTCCCCGCTAGGCTTAAAGGGGATCCCGGGACTTATAGGAGATACCAAGTCTGTCTCTATCAAAGGAGAAATGGGAAGACGTGGGCCACCAGGCATCACTGGCTTTTCTGGTCAAAGAGGTATGGATCAACTCCACACTGTATGATTCATGTTGATTAATGTGACATTTTTAGAATTATTTTCTTTTTCAATTTACTCATTACTTTTAATTTCCCCTAAATCGATGTGAATACTGGACTCATGTCATCTTTTCCATCAGGTAGAAATAAATTACAGCAATCCAGCCTAAATAAGACAAATATTCTCTTCTTTTATTGAAAAAAACCAGAATAACCGTTGATTTATTTTCAGCACTGTGGCCATATTAGCGAAGAGTCACTGTGTTTAAGATCCACGTATCCGCTCTTCCCTTAAGGGTGAAGACTTCATGTGCTTCTTCACTGATAAAGTTCTAACCATTATCCCAACGGATGCTCGACCATCACCAGATGTGTTGATTGTGGGAACATACAGGGTCTTCAACCCTGAAACTCCATTACCCCTATATTTTTTACTGAATTGTCTTAATTCAGAAATCCCAGTCCACCACGTGTCCTTTAGATCCCATCCCAACACACCTGTTGAAGGATGTTCTACCATTGATAGGCAGTTCTGTCCTGGACCAGATCAATGGTTCTTTAGTGTCAGGTTATGGACCCCGGTCCTACAAGGTGGCAGTGATTAAGCCGTTGCTCAAAAAACCATCACTGGATCCTGACGTATTAGCACATTACAGGCCGATATCCAACCTTCCTTTTATCTCTAAAGTTCTAGAGAAGGTGGTGGTGACTCAGTTACTGGAGCACCTGCAGAGGAACAGCCTGTTTGAGATGTTTCAGTCAGGCTTTAGAGCTCACCACAGCAC
Organism: Takifugu ocellatus; assembly: GCA_027382335.1. Lineage (NCBI taxonomy): Eukaryota > Metazoa > Chordata > Actinopteri > Tetraodontiformes > Tetraodontidae > Takifugu > Takifugu ocellatus. Next base: position 565,717 of record JAPVLW010000073.1, on the reverse strand, counting down.
AGAAACAGCACTTCTTAAAGTCACTAATGATCTTCTCATAGCTTCAGATCATGGACTGGTCTCTATGCTGGTTCTGCTGGACCTCAGTGCTGCTTTTGATTCCCCTACCCCCCCAAAATCATATACAATGATGCTCATATCATTACAGGAAGCAAAGGAGTTCAAGGAAAGACTGGTAACCCAGGATATCCAGGCATAAATGGAAATCTGGGCATCAGAGGTCTCCCAGGACTACTTGGTGCCTGTGGCAAACCAGGACCACCTGGATCACCTGGACTACCTGGACTTCCAGGCTTTTTTGGCTTTCCAGGAGAAATGGGAGATCATGTAAGCTTTAAACCTCAAATAATTCCAATATTCAGTGAAATTGCTGGTAGCAACTGAAACTCAAATTACTCTTTGAAACAAGTTGGAAAGAGTTTTTGTTCTTCCAATTTTAATTTTTTGGCAAGATTTTAATCAGCTTATAGGTAAACAATGTAAAATCTATTTGGCTAAAATATGGCAACCTGCTTTTGGTCTTAAGGGTGACCCTGGATGTCCAGGACAGGATGGAGCACCAGGTAACCAAGGCTATACTGGACCCAAAGGTGGGAACTGACCTTAAACCCAACTGACAAAATTACTAAAACTTGAATATCAATATTTGATTCTTGATGCTTGTTTTCAGGTGATAAAGGAGACTCTTTCAGCTGTTCTGGTCTGGTTGGAGACAGGGGACCACCAGGAGATGATGGACCCACAGGTGATGCTCTGGATTTGGTTTTAGAAAATAAAGACGAAAATAAAATCAAATTTGTTTGTTAAATTCTGATTCAGACTGAAATCACCTTCACTAGTTGGCTGTGATCATTGTTTTGAGTTCTTGAACATGACAAGAATTAAGATATTTTTTTTTTTATTACTTATTACACTAGGACTTTCAGGAGCACCGGGGGATCCTGGAGGAGCTGGTTTAATTGGTAGTCCAGGACATATTGGATACAAAGGAGACACAGGCCAGCGAGGGGAGCCTGGGGAAGAAGGTACCTTACTAAAATTAGAGGTTAATTTCATTTGAGGATGATCCGAGTGAAGTGACCTGTAGCAGTTGTTTCAGTACATATTATTGCATAAAGGACTTAAAGGGTTCCTCTCTGCCCCATGTCCATGATGCAGTGGAAAAAATAAATAAATCACGAATTTCTTGTATCGCTTCAGGAGTGAGTTTAAAAACAAAGGATTTCGGAGACAAAGTCGTGAAATCTGCTACGCCTGCTGATGTAAAGTCCAGACCAGATGACAGAGTCAGTAACTGAACAGCACCTCAATGAAATGACTCTGAAAGTCAGTGTGAGCAAGGCACAAGTTACAAGATAGAGCTTCCATTATTTACCAGTAACTAGCACAGCTCAGATATGCCTGGCTAGACTGAAGTGAAGTCAATATCTCAAACCTTTTGCTGTGTTCCTCAAACAATTGCCAGCAGAATATTGCTCAAAGCATTACAGTGCCTCCACCAGCTGACAATGACATCTACAACTTGCCATCTGAGGATTTGTAGGTTGCAGGTCTTGTTTGAGCCACTATCTGGAGGGGGTGGAAAGCTTGCCGTTACAAAGATGGCCATGTAGCAGGAGAAAATATAGGCACAGCATTGGGTGTGGCCTGATAAGGTGAAAGTTAGTGACATAGGAAATTCAGGGCTGGCCTGTAATATCAGCAGATAGGTTGTTAAACATCCAGTTTATTTCTCGACTCGAGGCAACGACTCGGACAGAGCAGGTGGTTTAGACGTCTTTATTCTGCAACCAGCAGACCAACACTAAATGGCGCGTTGAACAGTGCATCCAATCAAGGGCTAACCACGCCCATCACCCCATGCATCACCTGGGTGTGAGATACACCCAAATGTGTCCGCCACACAGCCCCCCCCCCCCGAACACCCAGAAGGGAAACAGCAGAAAGAGGGAAAGGAAAAATAAAAACTTTACATATCAGTCCCTGACAGGGGGTTTAATCAGCCTGCCATAACGGCTGCGGTGCCCCTCTTCCGGGAACGCAGATGAGTCGCAGGCAGGGGAAACAAAGTCCACAGCAGGCTGTAAATTAGAACAAAGACCATCAGACGGGACATTCTGGACCTTGGGAGGACGGCCCCGACGGGGGACCTGAGCCGGCAACACATCCTGCCCAACCAGCAAATGCACCGGCTTCACCCTATCCAATGTGACCCGCTCCGACCGACCACCCATATCGAGCACGAAACTCTACGCCCCCATCTCGAGCACCCGGAATGGGCCGTCGTACGGAGGGCGAAGGGGTGACCGGTGGGCGTCATGTCGTACAAAAACAAAACGAGCTGTTCCTAAGTCCGTCGGTACAAACGACCGCGGGAAACCTGGCACACAAAGCGGTTGTCCCAAGACCAATTCCGCAGGCGAAGCATCCAAATCCTCTTTAGGAGCTGAACGCAAACCGAGCATCACCCAAGGTAAACGATCCACCCAGCTGTCATCCGAAAGCACGGCACGCAATGCTGCCTTGAGTGAATGGTGAAAGCGTTCACAAAGCCCGTTAGCCTGAGGATGGTACGCAGTGGTACAGTGAACCTGTGTGCCCAAGGACCTAGCCATAGATAACCAGAGTTCCGAGACAAACTGAGGTCCCCTGTCAGAAGTAATGTCGGAAGGGGAGCCAAAACGTGCGGCCCAAGCCGAAAGAAATGCTCTAGCGACGTCTGCCAATGTCGTGGAGGAAAGAGGGACCACCTCCGGCCACCTGGTGGTGCGATCCACCATAGTGAGCAGATGAGTGTACCCGTGGGATGGAGGTAAGGGTCCCACCAGGTCCACATGCACGTGGTCAAACCGTCTGGCTGGAATCGCGAATGGTTCAAGGGGTGCCTTGGTGTGCTGGTGAACCTTAGCACGCTGACATGCTACACAGGCTGCTGCCCATTCTCTGACCTCTTTGCGAAGGCCACTGCCGCCAGATGACGCTGCTGACGTGCAAACCAAGGCTCCGACACCTTTGACATAGCGAATGTCAGAGGTTTGTGGTCAACATAAGCCGTGAAAGACCGGCCCTCGAGCAGAAAACGAAAATGACGCGTAGCCAGGTACAATGCAAGTAACTCCCGGTCAAAAACGCTGTACTTCCGCTCATTGTCCCGTAGCTTGCGACTGAAAAATGCGAGGGGCTGCCATGCACCACGACTCTGTTCGACCACCTCCCTGACGGCCACATCTAACGCGTCAACCGTCAAAGCGATGTCCGCCCGAGGTGCCGGATGGGCCAACAGTGTGGCGTTGGCTAAGGCAGACTTGGCCCCCTCAAACGCCTGGACCCGCTCGGTAGTCCAGTCGACCTGATCAGTAGCCCTGTTCATCCGTAGGGCCTCATACAGTGGCTGCAGGAGGTGGGCTGCCCAGGGGAGAAAACGGTTATAAAAATTCACCATCCCCAAGAATTCCTGCAGAGCCTTAATGGAGACCGGACGAGGAAATTCAGCCACCACTTGCACCTTAGATGGCAATGGAACTGCACCATCAGAAGAAATACGGTGGCCCAAGAAATCAATCACCGGCAGACCAAACTGGCATTTCGCTGGGTTTACGATCAGGCCATGATCTGCCAGTCGCTGAAAAACCTGCCCAAGGTGGGTCAGGTGCTAATCTGCCGAAGGACATGCTACCAAGCATAGTAACTAGCACCATCAACTAAAATGCAACAGTATTCAGTTGTTCAAATCTAATATGCTTAGAGGGACACCAAGTATGAAAGGCAGTAAATAAAACATAATGTCTGCTTAGCTTAGTAGCACAACATACGTTTTATCAATGATGAAAAAAAAAATACACTTAAAAAAACACGAAGCTGCACCTGAGAATTTGTACCTGGGTCCTAGCAGCACAGAAACCATAGCCTGTGGCAGTTCATGCAACTCTGTGCTACGTCTGTACACTTGTAGGTGTGGTTGGTCCCCCAGGTCCCAGAGGTCGTCCAGGATTTCCAGGTTTTCCTGGTAGAACAGGAGCTGATGGTCCTCCAGGACCACAAGGATGTCAGGGACTCCAAGGTCAGTGTTTCAAGAAAGAACTGGTCTTCAAGACTGATGGAAGTTCCAGTTCTATAACTTTCACTTGTTTTAGACCATCAGTATTGTACTATTGTGTGCATGTAACATTTTTTCATGAGAGTAAATCATTGATTAAACGTTAGATGATTTTATTTGAAATATTTTCACTCAGCACGTTTACATACAGAGATTAAATAAAATATGGTCATAATTACATTTTGGTGTCTTGTAGGGCTGCTCGATTATGGCAAAAAAAATCACAATTTTGATTCATATAATTATTGAAAATGATCACTGATTTGAGAATTTGCTTTTTGAACTTCAAAAAAGGTTTTGCTTTTTAACCCATTGAATGTTTAATTTGCAGGTAAACTGCAAAAAAATACATTAAATAAATAAGAATATTAAAAAGATAAATATCAAAAATCAAAAGAGGGAGTGGCAAGATATGAGGAAACTAACTTTGTTGCTTTTATGATCCTTTATCGCTTGGTCATAAACTAAAGCAAAAGCATCTAACAAACCTAACAAAGTTTGTTCCATGTCTGACTCTTCAACACATAAGTTCACCACACCAACACACCTTTATCTAAAAATAAACCCTTTTCTCCAAAAACAATGCTTTTCACTGAAAACTTGCTGAAAGAACCTGTAAAAGGTTGAGTGCACATCTGCATTCAGGTCACAGGACAGAAAGAGCAGCCCAGCGTCCTGCCAGAATCCTTTCCTTGTCCAGTTTACATGCAAATGGAAAAGAAATAGTTCCTGGAAAGGATTCTTCCTCTAGTAGATGGCAACATGCATCTCGTCAGTGGGTTTGTACGGACCTCTTTACAGTTACATTATAAAAAACAACTGTTGTCAGGCAGAAAAATCACTCATGGTGCAGCACGAGTGGATGATTGAGAATCTACACACACCTCATGGTGCAGCATTGATCTTCTCATTTCTAATGTACACTTTTGTTAGGGTGAGCCACAAGCAGGCAATCCAGTAAAGCTCAAATATTTCAGGACTTAAGCAGGCCTTCAACAACATCCATTAATTGGCCAAAAACAAAGTGTAACAGAAAAACTCAGGAATGCAGAAAAATCCTTCTGATTCTAATTTACAAAAACAGAACCGCAGGCATAAAACGCACGTTGCACACTCACCGAGGTGCTGGCAGACCATCGGAAACACACTGGCACAGGCAGAAAGGCTGACTGGCCTAAAGAGCCACCAACTAATCACCTCTAACAGAAAACAGGTACTCACAAAATGGAAGGAAACCAGAACAAAACCAGATGGGTGGAGTCCCTACACAAGACAATGGTGGAAAGACACACACATGCTAACACAAACTTACTAATCATAACAACTTTACTTATTTTGCTGATAAGATGTGTGTTATTCCTTGATGAGGTTGAACATGAGAACATGCTAATGCTAGTTTTCCTGAATGTTTTTGTCCTGGGACATACACCAATGCAAAGTTTGTGGAACATCTGCACGTGTTGTCCAGTTTAAATTAGATTAAGCTGTTTACATGCCAAATGATATCCTCTAGCGTTATTTATGTATCCTATTTGGATATGCAGTGCAGCAATATCAGTCTGACTACCGTGTTTCTAATTAGTTGTCCAGTTACAGTTGGAATGAGGCAATAACTAATTATTTTAGCATCATGTAAATGGACTGTCACTCACCTCACATTCTACGAATGTTTTAGACAGCGTTGATATCTGAGCCGATCACGATGGGTAAAGCATAAATATTAAATAATGGTCATCAACAAGGTTGGGATTTTCTACATAGACGTAAAGAAGTCCTAAAGATTTTTAGAATCTTAATATGCTTTGCTCGTTTAGGTCCTCCTGGCCCGCTGGGACTTCACGGACTCGATGGGCTAAAAGGAGTCAAAGGAGACATTGGAACCAGGGGTACAAGTCTCCCAGCTCCACTTACACAATGGAACTCTTTATCAGTCCTAACCCTAACCCTTTATCAGCCCTAACCCTAACTCTTTATCAGCCCTAACCCTAACCCTAACTCTTTATCAGCCCTAACCCTAACCCTAACCCTAACCCTTTATCAGTCCTAACCCTAACTCTTTATCAGTCCTAACCCTAACCCTTTATCAGCCCTAACCCTAACCCTTTATCAGTCCTAACCCTAACTCTTTATCAGCCCTAACCCTAACTCTTTATCAGCCCTAACCCTAACTCTTTATCAGCCCTAACCCTAACCCTAACCCTAACCCTAACCCTTTATCAGTCCTAACCCTAACCCTTTATCAGTCCTAACCCTAACCCTTTATCAGCCCTAACCCTAACCCTTTATCAGCCCTAACCCTAACTCTTTATCAGCCCTAACCCTAACCCTAACTCTTTATCAGCCCTAACCCTAACCCTAACTCTTTATCAGCCCTAACCCTAACCCTTTATCAGCCCTAACCCTAACTCTTTATCAGCCCTAACCCTAACTCTTTATCAGTCCTAACCCTAACTCTTTATCAGTCCTAACCCTAACCCTAACTCTTTATCAGTCCTAACCCTAACCCTTTATCAGTCCTAACCCTAACTCTTTATCAGCCCTAACCCTAACTCTTTATCAGTCCTAACCCTAACCCTAACCCTAACTCTTTATCAGTCCTAACCCTAACTCTTTATCAGCCCTAACCCTAACCCTTTATCAGTCCTAACCCTAACCCTAACTCTTTATCAGTCCTAACCCTAACCCTTTATCAGTCCTAACCCTAACTCTTTATCAGCCCTAACCCTAACTCTTTATCAGTCCTAACCCTAACCCTAACCCTAACTCTTTATCAGTCCTAACCCTAACTCTTTATCAGCCCTAACCCTAACCCTTTATCAGCCCTAACCCTAACTCTTTATCAGTCCTAACCCTAACCCTAACTCTTTATCAGCCCTAACCCTAACCCTTTATCAGTCCTAACCCTAACCCTTTATCAGTCCTAACCCTAACCCTTTATCAGCCCTAACCCTAACTCTTTATCAGTCCTAACCCTAACCCTAACTCTTTATCAGTCCTAACCCTAACTCTTTATCAGTCCTAACCCTAACCCTTTATCAGTCCTAACCCTAACCCTTTATCAGCCCTAACCCTAACTCTTTATCAGTCCTAACCCTAACCCTAACTCTTTATCAGCCCTAACCCTAACCCTTTATCAGTCCTAACCCTAACCCTTTATCAGTCCTAACCCTAACTCTTTATCAGTCCTAACCCTAACCCTAACCCTTTATCAGCCCTAACCCTAACCCTTTATCAGTCCTAACCCTAACTCTTTATCAGTCCTAACCCTAACCCTAACTCTTTATCAGTCCTAACCCTAACCCTTTATCAGTCCTAACCCTAACCCTTTATCAGTCCTAACCCTAACCCTTTATCAGTCCTAACCCTAACTCTTTATCAGCCCTAACCCTAACTCTTTATCAGTCCTAACCCTAACCCTAACTCTTTATCAGCCCTAACCCTAACCCTTTATCAGTCCTAACCCTAACCCTTTATCAGCCCTAACCCTAACTCTTTATCAGTCCTAACCCTAACCCTAACTCTTTATCAGCCCTAACCCTAACCCTTTATCAGTCCTAACCCTAACCCTTTATCAGCCCTAACCCTAACTCTTTATCAGTCCTAACCCTAACCCTAACTCTTTATCAGTCCTAACCCTAACTCTTTATCAGTCCTAACCCTAACCCTTTATCAGCCCTAACCCTAACTCTTTATCAGTCCTAACCCTAACTCTTTATCAGTCCTAACCCTAACCCTAACTCTTTATCAGTCCTAACCCTAACCCTTTATAAATCCTAACCCTAACCCTAACCCTTTATCAGTCCTAACCCTAACCCTTTATCAGTCCTAACCCTAACCCTTTATCAGTCCTAACCCTAACCCTAACTCTTTATCAGTCCTAACCCTAACCCTTTATCAGTCCTAACCCTAACCCTAACTCTTTATCAGCCCTAACCCTAACCCTTTATCAGTCCTAACCCTAACCCTTTATCAGTCCTAACCCTAACCCTAACTCTTTATCAGTCCTAACCCTAACCCTAACCCTTTATCAGTCCTAACCCTAACCCTTTATCAGTCCTAACCCTAACCCTAACTCTTTATCAGCCCTAACCCTAACCCTTTATCAGTCCTAACCCTAACCCTTTATCAGTCCTAACCCTAACCCTAACTCTTTATCAGTCCTAACCCTAACCCTAACCCTTTATCAGTCCTAACCCTAACTCTTTATCAGTCCTAACCCTAACTCTTTATCAGTCCTAACCCTAACCCTTTATCAGTCCTAACCCTAACCCTTTATCAGTCCTAACCCTAACCCTTTATCAGTCCTAACCCTAACCCTAACTCTTTATCAGTCCTAACCCTAACCCTTTATCAGTCCTAACCCTAACCCTAACTCTTTATCAGTCCTAACCCTAACCCTTTATCAGTCCTAAAGTTTTCCGTTAGCAAAATTGCTTAAATGAACATTGAATATAACGAGCTTATATTTGATTGTTTGTCATCAGGATAAGAGTGAATTAATGAGCCATAGTTGAGGTGTTCGGATCAATGCTCCTTTGGGTCTGGACAGATGTTGACCAGTGTGTTTCCTACGTTCTCTTAATGAGGTTGGAGAAAAATAATAGCAATTGTTTAGGTTTAGGAGTTATGGGTCCACAAGGATCAAATGGTCTTCCAGGAGAAAAGGGCCCTCCAGGCCCTCCAGGACCCCCTGGATCATCACAGCCTGGCCCACCTGGACCTGCAGGCACCCCAGGATCCAAAGGCCTGTAGCACTTTAATTTATCCACTTTTAAACAGAACTCAAGCAAATTATTGACTATGTGTTGTTTTAGGCCCAGTAGGATATTTTGGACCGCCTGGTAAGCCTGGTCCAGACTGTAAAGACCCGGTTCCAGGTTCTCAAGGGGATACTGGTAGTTTGGGACCAGATGGAGAGCAAGGTCAGATTTAAATTTCAGGTTTAAAAAAAACTATATATTAATGATAGTTGTATAATAGCAAATTGCTGAAGTGTATAAATGGAGGTTTTTCCCACATATTTATGTTTTTCGTACACGATTTCATAAATGATATTTGCAAAGAAAAGGTTCACATTTTATCCTTAATGTTTTAGGGTGTCCTGGAGAGATGGGCAGTCCAGGAACAAACCTTCCAATACCTGGAGATGATGGAGACAATGGAGACACTGGACCTCAGGGGCCAAAAGGTAAAGCAGGAAATCCGGGACCTAAAGGAACACCAGGCAATCTTGGAAATCCAGGACTGAAAGGTACCTAAATGCTGACTATGGTATTTTACTCTGAATCTGGAGGATTAAAAACAAAGAAGGTTGTCTGAAGCTTCAGCATTTTTTCATGTGTGTGGTCAGGTCAGCAAGGGTCTCCGGGCTTAATGGGCTTGCCAGGGAATCGGGGTGCCCGAGGTTTTATTGGCTCCAGTGGAGCACCAGGACCAAAGGGATTTGTGGGACCAGTGGGTCCCAAAGGTGAGAAAGGACAAGTCTTACCCTGCCACAGTGTTAGTCAACCACCAATGGGCCTCAGAGGAGAGTCGGGGCTCTATGGACAACCTGGAGTCCAAGGTCTTCAGGGAGAAACTGGCCAGAGAGGTTCCAAAGGTGAGATAGAATTACAATTAATTACATGTTAAATAAAAAAAATTATTGCACATCAATGAAGCAACATTAACTATTGTCAATTCAATCAATCAATCAGTTTTTATTTATATAGCATATTTTACAATCAAAATGGTCTCTAGACCCTCTCCAGAATCCCAGGGCCTGACCCCCAACAAGCAACAGTGGCAGGAAAAACTCCCCTTTAACAGGAAGAAACCTTGAGCAGGACCAGGCTGATGTATCATGTACAGGACATACATAGAATTGAAATCACGTTATGGTGAAATCCCAAACATGTAGTGGAAAATAAACACACCTCAGAATTTAGCAGAAATAAAACAGGAGAGAAACCGTCAAACAATGGCAGATGTTCAAATGTACTAAATTTGAATGAGGAAATGATGAAATAAGATGCACTTCAAAATGTTTTGGGAAAAAAGAACTTCTTTACATGACTGAGTCAGTTATCAGAAGTCTTTCCTCAAAACCTCAGCTAGCTTGATCTTCTCAAACTTTGACGTGGTGCCAAAGCACCAAAACATTGACCGACACCCACAAAGGCATTTGTGTACATCACCAGATGAGCTAGGGTTAGGGTTGGTTAGGGTTAGGGTTGTGTACATCACCAGATGGGTCAGGGTTAGGGTTGGTTAGGGTTAGGGTTGTGTACATCACCAGATGAGTTATGGTTAGGGTTGGTTAGGGTTAGGGTTGTGTACATCACCAGATGAGTTATGGTTAGGGTTGGTTAGGGTTAGGGTTGTGTACATCACCAGATGGGTCAGGGTTAGGGTTGGTTAGGGTTAGGGTTGTGTACATCACCAGATGAGTTAGGGTTAGGGTTGGTTAGGGTTGTGTACATCACCACATGAGTTAGGGTTAGGGTTGGTTAGGGTTAGGGTTGTGTACATCACCAGATGAGTTAGGGTTAGGGTTGGTTAGGGTTGTGTACATCACCACATGAGTTATGGTTAGGATTGGTTAGGGTTAGGGTTGTGTACATCACCAGATGGGTCAGGGTTAGGGTTGGTTAGGGTTGTGTACATCACCAGATGAGTTAGGGTTAGTTAGGGTTAGGGTTAGGGTTGGTTAGGATTAGTACTACTACTACTACTATCAGCTGCTGGAAAATGGTTTTTAAACATCAGGAACATTTTCAAAGACGTTTTCATGAATATTTCACCTTTTCTGTATTTTCTGGCATTGAGAAGATGCTCGATATTCCGTTCTTTCATTATTTTAAGCATGTAATGAGTTTCAGCCTTGTGCACTTTTTGGCAGAGGTGCAAATGTAATACAATGATATAAATCATATAAAGCTGTTTCCATTAACTGAGACTATTGGTGGGTTCAACTGCTTTCTCATAAACCGATATCTGATACCAGTTAACAGTTTATGCTGTTTATACTGTATGATCATTTAAATAATCCAGAGACTTCATTTAAACTGTCGGTTATCTGATAATCATTTAATTAGTGTGCATGTAAACACATTTAATGCAAGTTTGATCGTTTCACAAGAAGTTGGGTAAAAGAAAAAACTGAGCTGATGAATTAAGTATTGAAGAACAAACAAGTTGACCAGTTTTTGTGTTCTTGGAGCTGAATTGAATATGGTTCTTGGTCTTAGGTAGTAAAGGAGACATGGGGGCAGGGGGACCATTTGGCTTTGATGGACCCCCAGGTCCTCATGGAGATCGAGGACCACCTGGACAGCTGGGTGAAAGGGGAGCAGTTGGAGACAAAGGTGAGTCTTTGACCGATCTTCCATAATCAGGATGTGCATCTCATTTGGAAACATTCAGGTAGGGTTAGGGTTAGGGCTAGCTTGGGTTAGGGTTAGCTTGGGTTAGGGTTAGCTTGTGTGAACAGAAGGCAATTTGGTCTTCGTGGTGGTTTCAGGTGTTCATACATACTGTCACCAACTGAAAGGTTTCAACTGTCGATTCTTAGCCACTGTAGTTAGCGCTAATGTTACAGCAATTGGTTGGAACAGCTACATTTGGGCATGTGCGTATTATTGCGTGTTTTCATACCTTCTTGTTGCTGTAGGCGATCCTGGGCCATCCGGTGAACCAGGACTACCAGGCCCAAGAAAAGTGTTGAATTATGGCTTCATATTGGTGAGGCACAGCCAAACCAAGCAGATTCCTTCCTGTCCCTTGAACATGAGGGTCCTGTGGGTTGGCTACAGTCTGTTGTATTTGGAAGGTCAGGAAAAGGCTCACACTCAGGATTTGGGTACGTTTACGCTGGCATGTTAAAATTTACAGTGACGCTTCAGAATCTGGCCTTTGAGGGTTAGGGTTAACCCTAACCCTAACCCTAACCCTCATGCAGAACCAGTTTTTAAAATGTTAAAAACACGCCAAACACCCTAACCCTAATGATGATTTGCAGAAATAGGAAATAATTGAAGTAATCTGAATATCAAACTGGTCCAGTTTGTGAAGATGACTTCAAGAGTACCGTATTTTCTGGACTATATGTCGCTCCGGAGTTTAAGTCGCAGCAGCCAAAAAATGCATAATAAAGAAGAAAAATAGATATATAAGTTGCACTGGACTATAAGTCGCATTTTGGGGAAAATTTATTTGATAAAATCTTGAAAGGAAATTAGCAATCCATTAGCATGGATTAGCAATAGAGTTACGGTATGCTAACGTAACATATTCAGCTACATGACCCACAACGAACTGAGTGCGTGTCTGCTTTGTTAACGTAACATATTAACAGTTAATCAGATAACTATAGCATAAAGAACATCCGAGCAAGTTGCCCAAACAATCAAGTCTAACGCCATAGACGAAGCGATGCTTCTTCTTCTGCGTCGCTAAAGGAACTCGTTCCTCAGTACACATGCCTAGAGCGCCCCTGGTGGTTGTCAGTGTGAAAATAACAAACATGTGAAATTCTGTAATAATGTATTTAACATATAAGTCGCTCCCCCTGACAAACTATGAAAAGAAGTGCGACTTATAGTCTGGAAAATACGGTACCTTAAAGAGATGTTTCACGTTTTGGATAAAAGTCCTAATTTCTTCAATACTGAAGATCTCTCTTACCGATTTCTTTTCCCTCACACTAAAGAAACTGGACAGAGATTATGTCCAAACAAGTCAAGGTTGAGTTCTTTAAATTTTAACTTAGACTTAACAAAGGCTGAAGTTCGATTACCAGAGATTTACAATAAAGGTTGGGTATTCTATCTCTTGTGTAGGATACTCATGTTCAATGTCCACAGGTTTAAAAAATGTACACACCTGGATGCTCTGCATGAGAAAGGTGCAGCCTGTTCAGGAAGCCGGAACAAGTCCAGGTCACATTTAATTGAGTTGATTTGTTCTGGCTCCACCTGCAGGTCAGGCGGGTTCGTGCATGCCCGTCTTTTCCACCATGCCCTTCTCTTCCTGTAACATGGGAACCTGCTCGTATGCCAGTCGTAACGATAAATCCTATTGGCTGTCAACAACCACTGCCATCCCCAATATCCCCGTGGGTGGAGCTGCCATTGCCGACCACATCAGCCGTTGTGTGGTGTGTGAAGCCCCCTCCTCACCCATTGCAGTACACAGTCAAATGTCTAACCAGCCAGAATGTCCCCCGAGTTGGAGAAGCCTGTGGACTGGATACTCGTTCCTCATGGTGAGTAGGGTTCTTGTTTTTCTTTAGTTCTAGTGCACCAGCACGTTCACCAGTCTTGTCAATCTAGGTGTTTTCTGGGCAAGGTGCTTAGAATCTTTGCATTTCTGTGAGTTGGGAAACAGCTGGTTGTTGGGTCTGCACTCATTCTGCTGTGGTAATGTTGTTTAAATCAGAGGGCTTGTTCGAGATGACTGAGGGCCCTGAGGAGGAACCCGTCCCAGCTCGCCATCAAGGTTAATCAGTCCTGATCAGTGGAACAGACCTGTCTGACCTCTGTTAACGTTAAACCAGTCAGAGTCTCGACCAACATTCAGCACCATCGGAACACTGCTTAAAGAGGGTGTTAATTTAAATTGAACTCTACTTGATGTCAGGAAGTTCCAAACTGCTGAGCCACAGTGTCAAAGGAAGCTTTGAGGGGGAATTTAGAAGTCAGTCCTCCCAAAATTTTGAAATTGAACTTTCCCAAGGTCAGGCAAAGGGCAGCAATGTGGTCTATGGTATATCAGTTGCATATGGCTTGGTCTTTATGGCCCCGGCTTCTGGTGGCAGGTCAGAAGAGAGTAGGGTGATTTTGCCTGAGATGAGAGTAGTAGATACGTAGAATAAACACAACCATTATTAAAGTTTTCAGCTAAAAATCTCTCAGTTGGTGTGTGTGTGTGTGTGGGGGGGGGGGGGGGGGGGTCCAGTGAGTGTCCCAGGGGAGGAAACTATTGACAATGGGCTGATTGGGGCTCAGTACATAACCAGAGAGGGTCTGAATGTTGGCAGCATTTTGTTCAGGCTAATGTGGTAAGAGCAATAATATAATAAAATAATAATAACTGCAGTTATGCTATGATGGCATCCTGTCAGACAGGGCTTGAAAACAATGCAGACTGATGATCTCAAAAGGCAGATGAAGGTGTGCGTCTGCAGTCCCACAGCTCAGGTCTTCATGGTCCTTCCCTAACATGACAAACGTGACGGCTTGAGCCAAAAGTTCTTAATCGATACGTTTACTGAATGTTGTCACTTTTCTCATATCCAATAATCCTAAAGTATTAATGATTCTGCTACTCCTGTCATGGCAGACTTAAATGCATCTTTACCAATTTCCTTCCATGTGAAAATGCTGATCCAATCGTCTTAAACCCTCAAACCGGGTTCGGGTTAAACCCTGCAATCAGCACATTCCTGGTTGGCTCGCTCGTGCACTGATGGAGTTTCCTGTGCCTGCAGCACACAGGCGCGGGAGACGAGGGTGGCGGTCAGTCGCTGACGTCTTCGGGCAGCTGTCTAACACACTTTCGAGCGCAGCCCTTCGTGGAGTGTCAGGGCCCACGAGGCACGTGCCACTACTTCGCCAACATCTACAGCTTCTGGCTGACCAGGGTGGAGCTCCATGGAGCCGAGAACAACAGCGCTGCCTTCACGCTGACCGACGCCTGGCAGCAGAGGGACAACGTTGGGAAGTGCAACGTGTGCATGAGAGAGCGAAACGGAGGAGACTGAAGATGAGGTTAACCCAGGGGTGGGCAAACATTTTGATGCGTGGGCCACAATGGGTTCTAACATTTGACAAAGGGGCCGGACCAGGAGCAGATGGATGGATGGAGAGCTTTGGTAACCTCACCTCATTGGAGAAAAAATACACATCTTGGGATATGGAGAAAACATGTGCTTTCATTTCAAATGAAAATGAAGAGAAGCATTACAACAAAATATCTGACTTTGGAATGAGTCTTAAAACACTTAAAATCAGATGAATAAAATGTGCCTTTTAAAAAAAAAAAACATTTCTATTTTAAAGCAGTGAAAGTTCTGTTATCCTTCAGGATATCACCATCACTCTCCTCCTGACTGTCTTTTTTCTAGTGGGAAAACACCAGAATTGCAGTGAAAATTTAACATTAACAAGGTTTATTCATTTAATTTTTCAAGTTTGGCGGGCCGGATTAAAACGTTTAACGGGCCGCGTGTGGCCCCCGGGCCTTAGTTTGCCCATGCCTGGGTTAACCCTAACAGGTTAACCCTAACAGGTTAACCCTAACCTCCCATTCTGTTTGAAATAAACATGGACTTGATCTAATGAAAACCTGCTTTCAGACACTAAACCGGGACTTTAACTGGTACAACATTGCCTCATGAACATGTACCAGATGGACTTCACCGAGTCATTTGTGCAGGTTTTTTTTTTCTAATAAATAAATTCAATATCCTCATTTTTTGGTGATGCTCCTCTGCGTTATAATTTAATGATTATTCATGTCTAACATCATGTCTGTGTCTTGAAATGGGATTATCCCACTTAATGTTCAGACACCCACAAATGACCACAATAGCGCCCCCTTAAGGAAACATGGGGTAACTGCAGCATCTCGGACAATTCATCGCCTGCATTTCGGACCTGTAGTCAAAGACGAGGGCAGTAGGGGTCAACCCTGTTGTAAACGTGCACTTGTAACGTACACGTCACTGTTTCATGTACAATCAGAGGCCACTTTACCTCGTCAGTCAGAGGCTGCCTCAAATCTTCGGTTTGCAAAGAAGCCACGAACAATAACAAAGTGTTGCAAATGTGCAGACAGGCGAGGCAGCTACAGTGAGAAAACCTTGTACTTACACGATGTTTACAACAGTGAGGGAAAGGGCACGTGCCGCTCGTGCGTGCGTCAGTGAAGGGTGCACGGAGCAAACAAACGGTGCGGTGCTCGTCGGAGAGGAAGCTCGTGATGAACTAAGGAAAAGTGACGACGACCAGGACCGTCAGAAGCTGAATCCTGAGAACGAGGAGTCATGTGGAACGGACGTGACGTGGGCAGCAGGTGTTGGCAGGTGAGGCCACGAGAGGTGGGACACCTGCGCCCCCTGGTGGAAAACCAGAACACCACAAACCAAAAGCAGGATCGTGACAACTCACACAGTTGTTGCAGATTTGCAGAGGTGTGCAGTAGTTCAGATACTAACCCTAACCATTACTAGTCCTCGGCCCCTTCCTTTCTCTTCATGTACAGCCTCAGGATGCTGGACTCAGGGTGAAACCCTCCGTGCATGGTGACGAGCTTCCTGGCCTTGGTGTCAGTGGCTTGTGTATGTATGTATGTATGTATTTATGTGTGTGTGTATATATATGTATATACGGTATATGTTCCTATATATCTTTGGTGTGTGTGTGTGTGTGTGTGTGTGTGTGTATATATATATATATGCTCTCATATATGTGTGTGTGTGTGTGTGTATAATTTTAGCATCTAGGACCAAGCTATCTGAATTCTATAATAATAATAATAATAATAATAATAATAATAATAAGCAAATTATAAGTTTTAGAAGATACAAAAAAAGAAAAGAGTTGTTTTATTGGCACCAGCAGACTTGCTTTAATAAAGATGAAAACAGTTGAACGTTGGATTCGTATTTAATATCTGGAGCTTCAACCCAACAGACAGCAACCGTCGTTACAGCGCCCCCCTCTGGTACAGTCTGAAACTACAACAGCTAGTTCTAAAGCTAAAACCAGTCAAAGCAAGAAAAGATTAAAAGTGCGTAAAATTCACCCACAATATATATATTTTAAATTTGTTGGATAACAAAAATCATCTCAATGAGCCTGATCACAGCCAGGTTTATCAGACCACCACTTAAATATGTTCACATGACAACAGCATCAACAGCTAGTACCATGATTAACCCTCTGAAGGTTCTGCAGGGTCCGTTCTATCTTCAGAAAAATTCATATTCAAAAGAACTGAAAATTTAAACTTTAGCTAAAAGTTAGCAAAACAAACTGTCAACAGTTCAACTCCCCACCCTTTTTGGCATTTTTGACAATAATAACATTTTTTATGAAACTTAAGGTTTTAATTGGTGTTAACATCTTGTCAACAGAAGTTCTACTCTAATCGTGGTTCCCAATTTGGGTAAAGTCAACACAGAATTTCTCCAACATTAGTTTGGGTCAGACAAACAAATAGCCAAAGCTGTCATGCTAAATTTTCATTTGGTTGATTGGTTAGAATTTGTGCAAGATCTAGTTAATGCCTGTAGCTTGTGGGATGGAGAACAGTAACAGTTCTGTTAGAGGTTCCTGGTTTTCTTTTAGCATCACAGGGAACTGTTACATACTTAGCAAGCTCATTTATCAAACATGAATGTTTTAAAAAGGACATATTCCAGCGTAGTAGTATTTTTGGTTTTAGCGTTCTTGACCCTGTTTGTTTTAAAGTCATCCTATTAAAATGGCAACGGTTGATTTTAAGTTACCATTTCGTTTACATTGGTATCGTTCGGGCTTTTGCTAAACATTGCTGCGCTGCATCCATTCATCCAAGATTGTTCAGCTAACTTTCATTGGTGCATGACTATCGAAACATTCAAATAATAACTGATGGAATTAATGTTAGAAGGCCATGAATCGTTTCACCTGTTTGGACTTTGACGGCAGCTCAGAGAACGTCGTTGGGATTTTCCGGCACTGGTCTCCTGGTTTTGTGAGAGTGTGGCCTCAGTGTAGTGAAGCAGGAAGATGCTGTGATGGCGATGCGGCTCAACCCAACATTCAGACAGTGGACCTCAGAAGTGACGGGCACCTCGGAGAACAGGGCGTGATCTCGGGACAACCTGGCCAAACCTCCGTTGCTACTGCCGTCGCTGCTCTCAATGTCTTTGACAACGTTGAGGATCTCTTGCCGTTCTGCTTGACGCGTCATTCCACGGATGTTCAAAATGGCTGACACATGCTTCTTCCTGGACGCAAGGGGACAATAGAGACGACCACATTTAAAAATGAGAACATTTAAGAGTGGAAATTCATGAATTCATTTACACGGTGGGAGGACACAGGAGAAAACCCACCAGGAACAAGAACCAAGAACACCAAGAACATGGAAAATCCACAAAGAAAGACCCCAAACAAGCAACCAAAACCACAACCTTGAAACCACCATGTTGAAATTTACTTTTCAGAAATGTTGGATTTTCATTATAATTAATGAGTTATATCAGTAACAGTATTACATTAGTTGGACAGTAGCAGGGAGCCGGGTTAGGGTTAGGGGCTATGGTTAGGGTTAGGGTTAGGGGCTATGGTTAGGGGTAGGGGTTAGGGGCTATGGTTAGGGGTAGGGGTTAGGGGCTATGGTTAGGGGTAGGGGTTAGGGGCTATGGTTAGGGGTAGGGCTTAGGGGCTATGGTTAGGGTTAGGGTTAGGGGCTATGGTTAGGGGTAGGGGTTAGGGGCTATGGTTAGGGGTAGGGTTATGGGCTATGGTTAGGGGTAGGGGTTAGGGGCTATGGTTAGGGGTAGGGCTTAGGGGCTATGGTTAGGGTTAGGGGCTATGGTTAGGGTTAGGGTTAGGGTTAGGGGCTATGGTTAGGGTTAGGGTTAGGGGCTATGGTTAGGGGTAGGGGTTAGGGGCTATGGTTAGGGGTAGGGGTTAGGGGCTATGGTTAGGGTTAGGGGCTATGGTTAGGGGTAGGGCTTAGGGTTAGGGGCTATGGTTAGGGGTAGGGGTTAGGGGCTATGGTTAGGGTTAGGGGCTATGGTTAGGGGTAGGGCTTAGGGTTAGGGGCTATGGTTAGGGTTAGGGGTAGGGGTTAGGGGCTATGGTTAGGGTTAGGGTTAGGGGCTATGGTTAGGGTTAGGGTTAGGGGCTATGGTTAGGGGTAGGGGTTAGGGGCTATGGTTAGGGTTAGGGGCTATGGTTAGGGGTAGGGCTTAGGGTTAGGGGCTATGGTTAGGGGTAGGGGTTAGGGGCTATGGTTAGGGTTAGGGGCTATGGTTAGGGGTAGGGCTTAGGGTTAGGGGCTATGGTTAGGGGTAGGGGTTAGGGTTAGGGGCTATGGTTAGGGTTAGGGTTAGGGGTAGGGGTTAGGGGCTATGGTTAGGGTTAGGGTTAGGGGCTATGGTTAGGGGTAGGGGTTAGGGTTAGGGGCTATGGTTAGGGGTAGGGGTTAGGGTTAGGGGCTATGGTTAGGGTTAGGGTTAGGGGCTATGGTTAGGGTTAGGGTTAGGGGCTATGGTTAGGGGTAGGGGTTAGGGGCTATGGTTAGGGGCTATGGTTAGGGGTAGGGGTTAGGGGGTATGGTTAGGGTTAGGTGATATGGTTAGTGTTAGGGGTTAGGGGTTAGGGTTAGTCATTTTCTTCTCTAATGAGTCAACGTGGTCCAGTTTAACAATCCAGCCACACATGAGTTTGATGGCGCACTCTAACAAGAAAGCCTGGGCTCTACAGAGTATTTGCCTGCTAACAGAACTTTCCTGAGGATCACAAAGGAAAGCTTATTGCTCAGTAACTGAAAAAAACGAGTAGGGCGGAAAAAACCCTCTCAGAAAAAAATGATGAATCAAACCACATTGGCCAGCCCTAAAGTGTAACATTAGCAGCAGCAATACGAATAACAGCATTAGTGTATTAGCAGCAGAAGCTGTTGTGTTTTTGTAGCATTACCAACAGTGGACACATTAGCATTAGCAATGATTAGCAGTAGAAGCATTAGCATCAGTATTTCATAATCAGAACTGTTGGTAGGATTCGTTGCAGTAGCATAAACAATAGCTTAAGCTATAGCATTAAAGTAGCTTTTACAGTAACATTATTTTATCATTAACAGTGTACTAACAGTAGCAAACAATAGCATTAAGAGTAGCGACGACATTAATATTAGCATTCATAAGAGCTTTAGTTGGAGCATTTGTGTCACACCTGATGTCGGGAAACTCTCGAACCAGAACAGCGACCTCCATCTGGATGGACGGCACATCTTCCAGCTGGATGATCTCAGAGATGTGAGACAGGGCACTGTCCAACCAGCTGGACGGAGATTCCTGAAAAATAGCAATGGACGGACCAATCAGGTCAGCAGAGAAACATGGGTTAGGGTTGGGGTTAGGGTTAGGCTTCAACAGGCCTGAGCATCCTGAACAAGCCCCCACCAGATCTTTGAAGAGGACTTTGATGTGCTGGCCCTCCTCTCGAAGCCGTCCCGCCATCCTCTTCCTCATCTTAGAAGATGTGCAAATGATTCTTCCACGCATGATGGCGTGTAGGTACTCGATCAGGAGGCGACGGTGGACCTCGGACACCAGCAGGTGGTACGGCGGTCCCTCCATCTTCTGATACTTCTTAAAGTGGTCTTTGATCAGTTCCACAATCTTCTCCAACGGTTCTGGGTTACTTAACCACTTCCTCTTTACCAGGCGGTCAAACAAGGGCTGGAGGAGAGGTGGGGGGGCAGGAAGAGGAGGGGGGGGGGCAGAGGAGGGGGGGGAGAGGGAGGGGGGGGGGAGGAGGGGGGGCACCGTTGAGAGAGTGACACAGAAGAAGAGCGGGCAGAGAGAGAGAGAGAGTCTCTGTGTGTGTGTGTGTGTGTGTGTGTGTGTGTGAGTGCGCGTGTGGGTGTGTGTGTGAGTGTGTGAGTGTGTGTGTGAGTGTTTGTGTGAGTGTGTGAGTGTGTGTGTGAGCGTGTGAGTGTGTGTGTGAGTGTGTGAGTGTGTGTGTGAGTGTGCGTGTGAGTGTGCGTGTGAGTGTGTGAGTGTGTGTGTGAGTGTGTGTGTGTGTGTGTGAGTGTGTGTGTGAGTGTGTGTGTGAGTGTGTGTGTGTGTGTGTGAGTGTGTGTGTGTGTGTGAGTGTGTGTGTGTGTGTGCGTGTGTGTGTGAGTGTGTGAGTGTGTGTGTGAGTGTGCGTGTGAGTGTGTGTGTGAGTGTGTGTGTGTGTGTGTGTGTGTGTGTGAGTGTGTGAGTGTGTGTGTGAGTGTGTGTGTGTGTGTGAGTGTGTGCGTGTGTGTGAGTGTGTGAGTGTGTGTGTGAGTGTGCGTGTGAGTGTGTGTGTGAGTGTGTGTGTGTGTGTGAGTGTGTGAGTGTGCGTGTGAGTGTGTGTGTGAGTGTGTGTGTGCGTGTGAGTGTGCGTGTGAGTGCGTGTGTGTGTGAGTGTGTGTGTGAGTGTGTGAGTGTGTGTGTGAGTGTGTGTGTGAGTGTGTGTGTGTGTGTGAGTGTGTGTGAGTGTGTGAGTGTGTGTGTGAATGTGTGAGTGTGTGAGTGTGTGTGTATGTGTCGGTACCCTGATGTGCAGGTACAGACGTTCACACAGGACTTTCACTCCCTGCTGAATGATGTGATCTAGAGATCTGGTGGCTCGACGCATCGACTGGTCACTGAGAGGCTGATCACGCTGAGAACATCGCTGCACAAATTCCCTTTGAACACACACACACACGACGTGAGCAGGAGTTCGGGCGTGGCGTAGTGAAACACGCTGTTACCTGAAGGGGGGGCAGCAGTTGACCAGGGCGATGGTTTTGGACACGTATCCGTCACTGTTGTCTCCCAACATTCCGCACTGCATCCCTTCATGAAACATCTCCACTTTCCTCTGGAAACTGAACAGGAAGTGACAGGTGAGCGTCAGAAGACCCCCTAACCCTAACCCTAACCCCCCCCCCCCCCCCCGTTGAGCTGCACTTTACCTGTACAAGAAGTCAGCCAGGCCGTTCAGGCTGCACTGGGCCACTCTGGAGCCGAGGCTGCTGCTGATGGCGGCGGACTGATCCAGATCCACCTGCAGTGTCTGGAACAGACACACACCTGAGCAGGTCACACACACACACACCTGAGCAGGTCACACTGACACACACCTGAGCAGGTCACACACACACACACCTGAGCAGGTCACACAGACACACACCTGAGCAGGTCACATTGACACACACCAACCGGACACACACCAACCGGACACACACCAACCGGACACACACCAACCGGACACACACCAACCGGACACACACCAACTGGACACACACTAACCGGACACACACTAACCGGACACACACCAACCGGACACACACCAACCGGACACACACCAACCGGACACACACCAACCGGACACACACCAACTGGACACACACCAACTGGACACACACCAACCGGACACACACCAACCAGACTGTCCACACTGGTGATTACTGTGGCCATTTAAATGTTTCCTGATTTTGTTCAAAATAAACTCGATTATCTGCACACAAGTGGAATTCAAACGACCACCCAAAGAGCACAGGTGAGGCGTGCACCTGTATGACGTTGTTGGCCAGGCTGATTCGGTACTCCTCCACATGCAGAGACTCCATCCACCGTTTCTCCTCCTCGTCTAGAAGCTGACTCAGCTCTGTGGTGACCTTTGTCTGGAGGAATCAGAACCACAGATGAAGAAACCTCTGACAGCAGCGATCAAACCCGAGTCGCAATGAAACCGACTCATGGTTGTGGCACCTGAAGCTTCTGGGGTTGCAGATCTACCGATAAATGGTGGCTGGCTAACCCTAACCCTAACCCTGACCCCTAACCCTCTAACCCTAACCCTGACCCTCTAACCCTGTCTCCTAACCCTAACCCTGACCCCTAACCCTCTAACCCTAACCCTGACCCTCTAACCCTGTCTCCTAACCCTAACCCTGACCCCTAACCCTCTAACCCTAACCCTGACCCCTAACCCTAACCCTGACCCCTAACCCTCTAACCCTAACCCTCTAACCCTAACCCTGACTCCTAACCCTAACCCTGACCCCTAACCCTCTAACCCTAACCCTGACTCCTAACCCTAACCCTGACCCCTAACCCTAACCCTGACCCCTAACCCTCTAATCCTAACCCTCTAACCCTAACCCTGACTCCTAACCCTAACCCTAACCCTGACCCCTAACCCTCTAACCCTAACCCTAACCCTGACTCCTAACCCTAACCCTCTAACCCTAACCCTGACTCCTAACCGTGACCCCTAACCCTCTAACCCTAACCCTGACCCCTAACCCTAACCTTGACCCCTAACCCTCTAACCCTGACCCTGACTCCTAACCCTCTAACCCTAACCCTAACCCTGACTCCTAACCCTAACCCTCTAACCCTAACCCTGACTCCTAACCGTGAACCCTAACCCTCTAACCCTAACCCTGACTCCTAACCCTAACCGTGACCCTCTAACCCTCTAACCCTGACCCCTAACCCTCTAACCCTAACCCTCTAACCCTAACCCTCTAACCCTAACCCTAACCCTCTAACCCTAACCCTGACTCCTAACCCTCTAACCCTAACCCTCTAACCCTAACCCTGACTCCTAACCCTAACCGTGACCCTCTAACCCTCTAACCCTGACCCCTAACCCTCTAACCCTAACCCTCTAACCCTAACCCTCTAACCCTAACCCTCTAACCCTAACCCTAACCCTCTAACCCTAACCCTGACTCCTAACCCTAACCCTGACCCCTAACCCTCTAATCCTTATTATCATTATCATTATTATTATTATTACTATCATCATTATTACTATCATTATTACCATTATTATTACTATTGTTATTATTATTATTATTATTATTATTATTATTATTATTATTATTATTATTATTATTATTATTAATAATAATATTATTATCCATTACGCCATCACACTCTACATCTCCTGACTAAGGGGGAGGAGGACATAGAGCACAGAGTTGATGCCAGAGGGATCAATGAAGTTGGTGTTGATGCTAATGGCAGAAATGGAGCCGTTTCTCACCCTAACTGAGTTCAGGCAGTCCAGCTCCAGGCGCTCCACTGTGTCTGCAGGTAGCAGTGGCCGGAGCCCCCTGTAGCTGGATGGACTTGTGCTGCACACGGTCTGGAGAACATCTCTGCAACAAAAACCGTCGTGTTGAGTCGCTCATTTCCGATCACGGCCAGCTCAGAGTGGTTAAAGCACTCCTGAAGCCTTCCGTCAAGCACCAATCAAACATACCTTTAACAAATGGAAATTATGTCTGTACCTTTTGTATATGTTGTGCAGCCAGTCCAGCAGAGAGTAGATATCACTGATGTCCAATTCATTGTCAGAAATGCTCTTCAGTCTCCTGGCAACCGCCTGGTGGTAACCCTGCAAGTACACCTGTAAAATAAAGAAATTAGGTAACCATGGAGTGTTGCCTCCTGGTGGACGGTTAGGGTAGGGTTAGGGTCAGGGTCAAGGTTAGAGGGTCTCCGAGAGGGTTAGGGTTAGGGTCAGGGTCAAGGTTAGAGGGTCTCCGAGAGGGTTAGGGTTAGGGTCAGGGTCAAGGTTAGGGGGTCTCCGAGAGGGTTAGGGTTAGGGTCAGGGTCAAGGTTAGGGGGTCTCCGAGAGGGTTAGGGTTAGGGTCAGGGTTAGGGTTAGGGGGTCTCCAAGAGGAGAAGGGTTAGGGTTAGGGTTAGGGTCAGGGTTAGAGGGTCTCCGAGAGGAGAAGGAGTTACCTGAAAGGGTTAGGGTTAGGGTTAGGGGGGCTCTGAGAGGAGAAGGGTTAGGGTCAGGGTCAGGGTTAGGGGGTCTCCAAGAGGGTTAGGGTTAGGGTCAGGGTCAGGGTTAGGGGGTCTCCGAGAGGGTTAGGGTTAGGGTCAGGGTCAGGGTTAGGAGGTCTCCGAGAGGAGAAGGAGTCACCTGAAAGGGGTGGTATTCTTCAGGGTATATGGAAACCACGTTCTGGGTGGCTGCTACCAGGTCCTTCACAATTTTGGCCCTTAGCCGTTCCAGGAATCGAGCCAAATCTCCAGCCACGTACTCAGAGCTCAGAGGCAGTGAGGCATCTGCCGCTTGCTCTATTGCCTCCTGCCACTTCTGCCTAAGGCGGCGAGGCCTCGGGCCACCAAGAACCACAGCCTTGTCGAGAGCCCAGTCTTTATCAGCCTGCTCCTCCTGCTGCAGGACCTGCACACAGACAGACAAGCTCAGATCTCAGTCTTAATATATCGTTGCAACCCCCTAACCCTAACCCAAACGGAACCGTAAGCACCATAACATCTTCTGCCAACGGCTACAGATGAAGTCCATAGAAGCTCATTTCATTTGCCTTCGCTTTTTACCCATCTACGTCCCTACTTTAGGACTCACCTGGACGACAAGGCCCAGGTTGGGTCCAGCAGTTTCCAAGTGCAGAGACTCCCTGACCACAGTCCACAGTTCTTTCTGCAGCTCCTCATACAGCAGCTCCACATCCTTTGCTTTCCTCCGTCCACCATCTTTGATGTTGGGACTGATGGCGTTCTCCAGCGGTGCTGCACACTGGTCCACAGACTCGGTACACTCTTTCTCCAGCTCCAGGATGTGGATGTCAGCCAGAAACAGGTCCCGCTTCTTCACCAGCTGCAGGATCTCCAGGACTGCAGGAGATAAGGATCGTGACAGCCAATAATGTGTGAGGCAAACAGTTGGTCATTGTGTTACTTATGTTGTAACTTTGGGATTTAGTTGAACCCAATCCAAGAACTCTCAGTCCGACACAGAATAATTTGCTTCGTAGTGACATCATCACATGATGTTGATGTCACTGGAGATTCAGATAATATCCGAACTGAACACATCCCAAAAACACAGATTGCACAGACTGGATACTAGGGTTAGTTCCAGATGGTGTCACTTCCTGTTTCAACAGCAACCCAGTAAATGGCTCCAGATGTTTACATTGCAGGCATGCAATCGACACACACACGCATGCACACAAGCACATTCGCACGCCGTCGAAAATTTCCTTTTAAGTTGTCGGAAATGTGTTCCAGCTGGATGGATTAGGCCTCGCCTGTTGTATGTTGCCCATTTGTACAGAATGCCGGTTAGAATGTGGCTTGCTAGCATTAATGCTAACAAATCCTGAACTGACTGATATCAGAGGGCAACAGGTTAAAGTTCAGTGTGAAACTAAAGAAGCCGCCGAGTCAAAACCTCCGATACACCTGGAGGAAGCACAATTCTACAGTTTTCTGTGTGTGTGTGTGTGTGTGTGTGTGTGTGTTTGTGTGGGTGACGCAGAAAACAAGCAAACACAACCAACATGACACTTCAGCCCCCCAGTGAAGCTTTTACAAGTGTGATACTGTAGCAACAGTTTGTGATTGATTAGTCAGACCAGGACACCGTAGCCCCACCTCGCTGAACCAGGCAACGGGCCACAAGCAGACAGAGAACCCGATGACCCCTGCTGGGCAGAACAGATGAAAGGGCCAACCAGTCCGTGCACAACCACAATCCCACCCCCAGGGCAGGACGGCAAAGACCTGCCGAAGAGGGCCCATGCAACAAAAGACACCACCACTAGGCAATGAGGAGGGCAGCACACCCACACCCCCCCGGAAACAGGACACCCCATGTGCCAGTCATCCGGACAAGTGGCCACACAAGTCCAAGGGGCTGCACTCTCTGCCCCAGGGCCAGCCTCCGCCCCAAGGCCTGCCCCCTCTGCCCCAGAGCCGGGCTCCGCCCCAGGGTCTGCCCCCTCCGCCCCAGGGCCGGCCTCCGCCCCAGGGCCTGCACCCTCCGCCCCAGGGTCTGCCCTCTCTGCCCCAGAGCCGGCCTCCGCCCCAGAGTCTGCCCTCTCTGCCCCAGGGCCGGCCTCCGCACGGTCTCCCATACAAACCCTCACACACTTGCACAGATACACACACATGCACGCAAGTATTCATTCATTCATACAACCAGAGCACCCCCCAGCCCCACAAGAACACCACTAGGGTTAGGGTTAGGGTTAGAGGGTTAGGGTTAGAGGGTTAGGGTTAGGGTTAGGGTTAGAGGGTTAGGGTTAGGGTTAGAGGGTTAGGGTTAGGGTTAGAGGGTTAGGGTTAGAGGGTTAGGGTTAGGGTTAGGGTTAGAGGGTTAGGGTTAGGGTTAGGGTTAGGGTTAGGGTTAGAGGGTTAGGGTTAGCATCAAGATTTTCATGCTTTTCCATGCTGGACTGCAGCAGGTTTGTTCATGACTAAGCTGATATCAAGTCAGGATCTAAAGAATGAACCACAACATGTGATAACGCTCATGCTAATATTAGCAGCTAGAATGCGTGAAGCCAAAACAGGCAACCTGATAACATTTGTACATGAAACAAAAGTGCTTTCATCCACCAGTAACTCCTCTAGAACTCTGATACCGTGTGGCTCAACAGTGGCTTGAATCTGTGGCTCAACCTCTGAGGATCCAAATGATCACATTATGTCACCAAAACAAGAGTTAAATACACCGACCAAGTAAAAGTACCACCCAGAAGAACTGTTGCAAGTACTCAGTGTCTGCCTGATCTATGCAAGTGTGTGTGTGTGTGTGTGTGTGTGTGTGTGTGTGTGTGTGTGTTATTGCTAAACACAGTCTGGGCTGTTTCTACCTGCATCACCCTTATTTAACATTCACCCACACGGGCACATACAAACATCTGTGTACTTCTATCTTTGTGAGGACTTTCATAGACATATGGCAAAAGTTCTGAACCCTCAAAACCTTCATCGAAGTTGTGGGGACCATCCAAACTGTCCTCAATTTGCTAGTATAATGAGTATTTTGGTACTCAACATGCAAAGTACCAGAACACACACTTGTACGTGCACACACACACCCCTGATGTGTTGATACCAAAGATAGTCAGTCAACAGTGTCTGAAAACAAGCCCTCACATGAAGAAGAAGAAGTCAAAGCCGTGAAGTCAAAGTTTTTCTGTGGTGTAACACAGTTAAGGCTCAAAGCTCCATCTCACCATATCTGCCATGTGGGTGATGAAGAGAGAGATCATTCACAACAACCTAACTCTAACCCTAACCCTAACTCTAACTCTAACCTTTCAACAGCTGATCCCAGCTTTACTACCAAACTGGGACAATTAAAACCACCTTTTATCCTGGACTGGATCATCAGTACCTGACAGGGGCTCTCTGGGTTTCACCTCCTCCTCCTTCTGCTGCACTTCCTGTTCCTCTGTGCTGAATGAAGACCGGTCAGCCATTGACTCCTTCTTCAGCTTCCCCAGACCGACCATCTTCATGAAGGACTGGCGGCGGCTGCTGGAGTCACACTCCATTTCTGAGTTCAGGTCAGTGCTCGTGAAAGACTCTTTCCGACTGTCGCGGTATCTCCCAGCAAATCTGGAGGGAACACAAGAGATGGCATGAAGGTCATGACAGAAGTAGGGAACCGGATTTAGACTTCGAAGCAGCCCAAAATATCCGCATTCCTTCAGAGGAAACACTGCCACCCATCCCACGAGTGCACTTACCTTAACAAGCTTCCTTCAGAGCTCCGCCTCCCTCTCTTCTTCTTCTCTGCTGAAGACGACGTTCCCTCTAGTGACCTTGGAGGAGAAGGTGTGGAACTCTCTTTGCTACGCCCTGACATCCTCAACGTTCTTCCCAGTTTTCCTAAAGACTTGAGTGGGGACTTGAACTTCAACGACCCCTTTCCAGAAATCCCACCTCCCGTTTTCCCCTCATTGGCCTCGTTCTCATCTTCCTCATCCTCAAATGGGTTGCGGTCCCTCAGGCCATCGCCGTCGAGGAGCGAAGAGCCAGGTGACCAGTGGTGCCGACCGCTGGGGTCGCCATCGCTGTCAAAGGGGATGTTGATGTTGAGGCTCATTCTGCGAAGGATCAATGCGTTGTTGAGAGTTGGACCGCCGCCCTTTAGGCGGTGGTTCTTGTTGACAGGCATGAGGAGGAGGAGGAGGAAGAGGAGGAGGGCGGTACAGGTGGGGAGAAACCTGTGGAAGAATAAATAAAAAGAATGACAACCAAAACAATCACTGAATATGTAACACAGGACAGGTCAGAATAACACACACACACACACACACACACACACGGGTCAGGGTTAACTAATATTATTTGATATATTAGAATAAACTAATATATCTCGTCTCCTTAACCACTTTATCCCTTTTGGGGTGCCAGGAAGGGTCCACAATAGGCGGAGGGAGGTCCCCCCTGGACGGGTCACCAGTTCATCGCAGGGTCCTTTATTGCCATTTGTGTGTTCAGTGCCTTGCTCAAGGGTACCTCAACAGTGCTCTGAAGGTGTTCTGGCACCTCCCCCTACTACCAGAAGCCCATGTTTTGTCTGGCCTGGGGCTCAAACGGAGAACCCTCCGGTTCCCAGCCCGGTTCCCAGCCCGGTTCCCAGCCCGGTTCCCAGCCCGGTTCCCAGCCCGGTTCCCAGCCCGGTTCCCAGCAGGCTGAGCTGATGACGGAACCACTGAACACGAATGAATGCAACCTCGGATGGAGAATCGTGACGTGGCAGAAGGTTCTGAAGGCCACGCCCACCGAAGGCGTGCGTCATCAAAGCTAACCCAGGCTAATAACGTCTGTGGCTCCTTGAGAGTAAAATGACACCGAATTCATTCTGACTGCAGATGAAACAAGTTTTATGATTTTATGATTCAAACCAGGTGAGTAATAACCAAGTAATAGCTGCACACAGGAAGAACAATGATATCTCTTATTTGACCTTCACAGGCTTCCATGAGAGACGAAGCCATTTGCTCTTTAAGTTGTCATAATTTAATTGATTATTTATTTAATTTATATTTAATCATTCTTTTTGTCTTTGATTCATTTCCGTGACGTCGGCTGCTGCCTTTCTTGGCCTGGTCACCCTGGAATAAGAGGCTCCGACCTCAGTGCGGTTTCATCTGGTTAAATAAAGGTCAAATACATTTTCCAAGGTTTGGAGTGAATGTAACCTTAACAGGTGTGTTAGTTAACGTGATAATTAACCAAGGCATTTCTGAGGTCAGCGAAGTGACACTGAGTTAATCATTGAAGTCAGAGCAAACAACACACCCTTTTTGATTGTAATTTATGACGTTGTGCAATGATGCCGAACAGGAAGCTGCTGACTGGCTCCGCCCACTCATGAAGTCACACGGATGTGGAACCTTCTAGAAGTTTAAACCCAAGTTAGGCCAGAGATTTAAAGAAATGGTTTTCTTCGGAAGCCTTTTTAAACAATAAATGGACAAACAAATGTTTATCTCGTCCCATTTAATGTAAAGAGTTTGAATGGAACAAGAACTATATAAAGGTCAGTTTTCCTGTCATCTCTTCCAACACCTGAAGTCACCACAACTGCCAAAGTGGCTCCAACCGACAGGAGGACGGAGATGTTGGAGCCGTCTTTCTGAAGGATATATGAAGGATATATGATGGATATATGAAGGATATATGAAGGATATACTGTATGATGGATATATGAAGGATATATGATGGATATATGAAGGATATATGAAGGATATATGAAGGATATATGAAGGATATACTGTATGATGGATATATGAAGGATATATGATGGATATATGAAGGATATACTGTATGATGGATATATGAAGGATATATGATGGATATATGAAGGATATATGAAGGATATATGAAGGATATATGAAGGATATACTGTATGATGGATATATGAAGGATATATGATGGACATATGAAGGATATATGAAGGATATATGAGAGATATATGAGGGATATATGAAGGATATACTGTATGATGGATATATCAAGGATATATGATGGATATATGAAGGATATACTGTATGATGGATATATGAAGGATATATGATGGATATATGAAGGATATATGAAGGATATATGAGGGATATATGAAGGATATACTGTATGATGGATATATGAAGGATATATGATGGATATATGAAGGATATATGAAGGATATATGAGGGATATATGAAGGATATACTGTATGATGGATATATGAAGGATATATGATGGATATATGAAGGATATATGAAGGATATATGAGGGATATATGAAGGATATACTGTATGATGGATATATGAAGGATATATGAAGGATATATGATCCTTTTATAGCATAAGTTGGTAACCAAGGCTGCAGAGCCTGCTCTAACCCACGGGAGCAGTCACGGCCGTCTCCAGTCTGATTCCAAGAACAGGAAGTTTTGTCCAGACTGATAATACAAATGTAACGCTGAACCATCATGAAGATGCAGATCTATAGGGTTACCATGGCGACAGCTCATCAGAAAACATTCACACAAACACAAAAGTTAAAGTAGGATGTGATTCAGTGTCACACACACACACACACACACTTCCAAACGCATGCACACAGAGACACACACACACTTCCAAACACACAGACAGACAGACAGACACACACACACACACACACACACACACACACAGACAGACACACACACACATAGACACACACTTCCAAACACACACACACAGACAGACAGACACACACACACACACACACACTTCCAAACACACATACACACACACATACACACACACACACAGCATTTCTTGATGGCGGAAGCCTCAGAACACAAACAATGAAGCGGAAAAGACACAGATACGGACAAACGACACTCAAAACACCGGCAGACAGAGACCAGGATACCAGGTCCAGAACCCAGGTCGCCCCAGAATCATCTCCACCACGGTCCAACCCAGGATCAGGCTACAGGCTACAGGCCACATGCGCACGCACACACACACACACACACACACACACACACACACTCTGTCCTTTGATGACAGCTCAGCATGATGGAGGTCCGTGACGCTAAAGCCAACAGTTTGAACACGCGCTGTAGTGGTGTGATAGATGCTTTCTGCACTTTTGGGAGCTCCACAAATTCCTCCAGTGGACAAACAGCCTGCAACTAACCAGCCAACTAACCAGCCAACTAACCAGCCAGCATAGATGCTGGCTCATCTTCACCCATACCCAAGCAGAGTCACATGGCAGTAGGAACAATCCTTTGATCACCTGTCAGGACTTTAAAATCCATTTTCCAGAACCTGGAGGTTCTCTCCTGTGGGGGAACCTTGATGACACTGACAACGACGGACATCCAGCACACGAACCCGATAAACTGGACTCTACCCACACTTGTGGAACTCATTAACTAAATGTGCTTTTTAGTTCTTGGTGCAGTACGGAACCAAGGTGTGTTTCTTTCCTATTGTATAACCACCAAGAGGTAAAACTTTAACCTTCCCGTGCGTCTACGTGCACGTTTCATGAATAAGCTCAAGCCTGACCGGGACGACGGTGAGGGATGTTAACTGAGTGAAGAATGCTTTAAATGAGGCTGAGCTGAAGTCTGGGGTCCAGTAGAACCATCTGACCTTGCTGCTCTGCTCTTTAGGTCAGAGAACCTCTGGGTTCTGCTCCCAGAACCAGGACTGGACCCGTGTTGGTGACCCTGCACGTTGACTGACGTTTCAATCAAACACGACGAGAGCGACTAGAATGCTTTTTGGAAGAGTTCAAGTTTTAAAAAGGGCCATCAAAAAGTTGCTATCTGAAGATTTTCTGTTTTCCTACTTTTAAACCGTCCAAAAACGCCTCTCTGACCGACCGCTCGGCGTTTCTCCACAAACTGAACAGTTTTAAACTCCAACACGGAACTAAAAGATCACTCACACAGCAGATCCATCGTGTCGGAGGGTCGCAGCAGCAGAAGGAATCCACACAAAGTCCGACTTTCACTGAACAGTCATGAGCACGCGCAAGCGCACGCAAGCACCCGCTGCCTTCAGGAGCAGCGCGTATGAGGCGTTTACGGTCCGAGGATGCAGTCCGAAAATCGGGAGAATCGAGATAATGAAGCTTTTGTTGCCGCTCAACCAACTTTTCATTTCCGGTTTTCTAACCGTCTTTTCCGCCACCTGCGTGGATCTGAGTGTGGAACCGACCCAGATGGGTTCGGTTGGTCGAACAGGAGCTCACTACAATTATTTACTAGTTCTACACACACCGCTCTCTCTCTCACCCCCCTCTCTCTCTCTCTCTCATTATCACACACACACACACTGCTCTCTCTACCACACACACACACTGCTCTCACTCCCTCTCTTTCTCTATCTCACACACACACACACACACACACACACAGCAGAACCCTGGACCGGTCTTGTCTGAGTGGAGTCCGGTCCACTTAAGGTCACCCATTGGGTACCACACTGCTTCCTGTTGTTCTGGTGCTCCACATCCTTTGGCAACACACACATCTGACAACTAACCCAACCTTTAATGAGTAATCACAACACACACACACACACACACACACACACACACACGTGCCAGCACTAATGATTCGAGAATAATAGTGACACCGTGGAGAATAATAGTGACACCGTGGAGAATAATAGTGACACCGTGGAGATTAATAGTGACGACACCGTAGAGAATAATAGTGACACCATAGAGAATAATAGTGACACCGTGGAGAATAATAGTGACACCATAGAGAATAATAGTGACATCGTGGAGAATAATAGTGACACCGTAGAGAATAATAATGACACCATAGAGAATAATAGTGACACCGTAGAGAATAATAGTGACGACACCGTAGAGAATAATAGTGACACTGTTAAGAATAATAGTGACACCGTGGAGAATAATAGTGACACCGTAGAGAATAATAGTGACGACACCGTAGAGATTAATAGTGACACCATAGAGAATAATAGTGACACCATGGAGAATAATAGTGACACCGTGGAGAATAATAGTGACACCGTGGAGAATAATAGTGACACCGTGGATATTAATAGTGACACCGTGGAGAATAATAGTGACACCGTGGAGATTAATAGTGACGACACCGTAGAGAATAATAGTGACACCGTGGAGAATAATAGTGACACCATAGAGAATAATAGTGACACCGTGGAGAATAATAGTGACACCATAGAGATTAATAGTGACACCATAGAGAATAATAGTGACGACACCGTAGAGATTAATAGTGACACCATAGAGAATAATAGTGACACCGTGGAGAATAATAGTGACACCGTGGAGATTAATAGTGACACCGTGGAGATTAATAGTGACACCGTGGAGATTAATAGTGACGACACCGTAGAGAATAATAGTGACACCGTGGAGAATAATAGTGACACCATAGAGAATAATAGTGACACCGTGGAGAATAATAGTGACACCATAGAGAATAATAGTGACATCGTGGAGAATAATAGTGACACCGTAGAGAATAATAATGACACCATAGAGAATAATAGTGACACCGTAGAGAATAATAGTGACGACACCGTAGAGAATAATAGTGACACTGTTAAGAATAATAGTGACACCGTGGAGAATAATAGTGACACCGTAGAGAATAATA
Organism: Takifugu ocellatus; assembly: GCA_027382335.1. NCBI lineage: Eukaryota > Metazoa > Chordata > Actinopteri > Tetraodontiformes > Tetraodontidae > Takifugu > Takifugu ocellatus. Next base: position 531,460 of record JAPVLW010000073.1, on the reverse strand, counting down.
GTGACGACACCGTAGAGATTAATAGTGACACCATAGAGAATAATAGTGACACCATAGAGAATAATAGTGACACCGTGGAGAATAATAGTGACACCGTGGAGAATAATAGTGACACCGTGGAGATTAATAGTGACACCGTGGAGAATAATAGTGACACCGTGGAGATTAATAGTGACGACACCGTAGAGAATAATAGTGACACCGTGGAGAATAATAGTGACACCATAGAGAATAATAGTGACACCGTGGAGAATAATAGTGACACCATAGAGATTAATAGTGACACCATAGAGAATAATAGTGACGACACCGTAGAGATTAATAGTGACACCATAGAGAATAATAGTGACACCGTGGAGAATAATAGTGACACTGTGGAGATTAATAGTGACACCGTGGAGATTAATAGTGACACCGTGGAGAATAATAGTGACACCGTGGAGAATAATAGTGACACCGTGGAGATTAATAGTGACGACACCGTAGAGAATAATAGTGACACTGTGGAGAATAATAGTGACACCATAGAGAATAATAGTGACACCGTGGAGAATAATAGTGACACCATAGAGATTAATAGTGACACCATAGAGAATAATAGTGACGACACCGTAGAGATTAATAGTGACACCATAGAGAATAATAGTGACACCGTGGAGAATAATAGTGACACCGTGGAGATTAATAGTGACACCGTGGAGATTAATAGTGACACCATAGAGAATAATAGTGACACCGTGGAGAATAATAGTGACACTTTAGAGATTAATAGTGACACCGTGGAGATTAATAGTGTAGCACAGTTGGTAACGTCTTCTCTCACCCTGGATTCATAAATGTACCGACAGGAAACCTCCTGGTTCTGCTCAGGTCAGCAGCAGAAGTTCTACAGGTGACCCAGACCACCTCAATGTGGAACAAACCCAAAGCACCACAAAGTTCCATACTATTAAGTGTTGGAGTGTCGTCATGGAGACGGAAGCCATCACATGACTTCAGCAGAGGATGTTCTGAACAGTGAGGAGGCACAAATAGATCTTACCTTCGTCTGCTGTGCTGCCGGTCCTCAGGTTCTGTCCCGGGTTTGTTGGTCCTCAGGTTCTGTCCCGGGTTTGTTGGTCCTCAGGTTCTGTCCCGGGTTCGCCGGTCCTCAGGTTCTGTCCCGGGTTTGTTGGTCCTCAGGTTCTGTCCCGGGTTCGCCGGCCCTCAGGTTCTGTCCCGGGTTTGTTGGTCCTCAGGTTCTGTCCCGGGTTTGCCGGTCCTCAGGTTCTGTCCCGGGTTTGTTGGTCCTCAGGTTCTGTCCCAGGTTCGCCGGTCCTCAGGTTCTGTCCCGGGTTCGCCGGTCCTCAGGTTCTGTCCCGGGTTTGCCGGTCCTCAGGTTCTGTCCCGGGTTTGTTGGTCCTCAGGTTCTGTCCCAGGTTCGCCGGTCCTCAGGTTCTGTCCCGGGTTCGCCGGTCCTCAGGTTCTGTCCCGGGTTCGCCGGTCCTCAGGTTCTGTCCCGGGTTTGTTGGTCCTCAGGTTCTGTCCCGGGTTTGCCGGTCCTCAGGTTCTGTCCCGGGTTCGTTGGTCCTCAGGTTCTGTCCCGGGTTTGTTGGTCCTCAGGTTCTGTCCCGGGTTCGCCGGTCCTCAGGTTCTGTCCCGGGTTTGTTGGTCCTCAGGTTCTGTCCCGGGTTCGCCGGTCCTCAGGTTCTGTCCCGGGTTTGTTGGTCCTCAGGTTCTGTCCCGGGTTTGTTGGTCCTCAGGTTCTGTCCCGGGTTCGCCGGTCCTCAGGTTCTGTCCCGGGTTTGTTGGTCCTCAGGTTCTGTCCCGGGTTTGTTGGTCCTCAGGTTCTGTCCCGGGTTTGTTGGTCCTCAGGTTCTGTCCCGGGTTCGCCGGTCCTCAGGTTCTGTCCCGGGTTTGTTGGTCCTCAGGTTCTGTCCCGGGTTTGTTGGTCCTCAGGTTCTGTCCCGGGTTTGCCGGTCCTCAGGTTCTGTCCCGGGTTCGCCGGTCCTCAGGTTCTGTCCCGGGTTTGTTGGTCCTCAGGTTCTGTCCCGGGTTTGCCGGTCCTCAGGTTCTGTCCCGGGTTTGTTGGTCCTCAGGTTCTGTCCCGGGTTTGTTGGTCCTCAGGTTCTGTCCCGGGTTTGCCGGTCCTCAGGTTCTGTCCCGGGTTCGCCGGTCCTCAGGTTCTGTCCCGGGTTTGTTGGTCCTCAGGTTCTGTCCCGGGTTTGCCGGTCCTCAGGTTCTGTCCCGGGTTCGCCGGTCCTCAGGTTCTGTCCCGGGTTTGTTGGTCCTCAGGTTCTGTCCCGGGTTTGCCGGTCCTCAGGTTCTGTCCCGGGTTTGTTGGTCCTCAGGTTCTGTCCCGGGTTTGTTGGTCCTCAGGTTCTGTCCCGGGTTTGCCGGTCCTCAGGTTCTGTCCCGGGTTCGCCGGTCCTCAGGTTCTGTCCCGGGTTCGCCGGTCCTCAGGTTCTGTCCCGGGTTTGTTGGTCCTCAGGTTCTGTCCCGGGTTTGCCGGTCCTCAGGTTCTGTCCCGGGTTTGTTGGTCCTCAGGTTCTGTCCCGGGTTTGTTGGTCCTCAGGTTCTGTCCCGGGTTTGCCGGTCCTCAGGTTCTGTCCCGGGTTTGTTGGTCCTCAGGTTCTGTCCCGGGTTTGTTGGTCCTCAGGTTCTGTCCCGGGTTTGCCGGTCCTCAGGTTCTGTCCCGGGTTTGCCGGTCCTCAGGTTCTGTCCTGGGTTTGTTGGTCCTCAGGTTCTGTCCCGGGTTTGCCGGTCCTCAGGTTCTGTCCCGGGTTTGTTGGTCCTCAGGTTCTGTCCCGGGTTTGCCGGTCCTCAGGTTCTGTCCCGGGTTTGTTGGTCCTCAGGTTCTGTCCTGGGTTTGCCGGTCCTCAGGTTCTGTCCCGGGTTTGTTGGTCCTCAGGTTCTGTCCCGGGTTTGTTGGTCCTCAGGTTCTGTCCTGGGTTTGCCGGTCCTCAGGTTCTGTCCCGGGTTTGTTGGTCCTCAGGTTCTGTCCCGGGTTTGCCGGTCCTCAGGTTCTGTCCCGGGTTTGTTGGTCCTCAGGTTCTGTCCTGGGTTTGCCGGTCCTCAGGTTCTGTCCCGGGTTTGTTGGTCCTCAGGTTCTGTCCCGGGTTTGCCGGTCCTCAGGTTCTGTCCCGGGTTTGTTGGTCCTCAGGTTCTGTCCCGGGTTTGTTGGTCCTCAGGTTCTGTCCTGGGTTTGCCGGTCCTCAGGTTCTGTCCCGGGTTTGTTGGTCCTCAGGTTCTGTCCTGGGTTTGCCGGTCCTCAGGTTCTGTCCCGGGTTTGCCGGTCCTCAGGTTCTGTCCCGGGTTTGTTGGTCCTCAGGTTCTGTCCTGGGTTTGCCGGTCCTCAGGTTCTGTCCCGGGTTTGCCGGTCCTCAGGTTCTGTCCCGGGTTTGTTGGTCCTCAGGTTCTGTCCCGGGTTTGTTGGTCCTCAGGTTCTGTCCCGGGTTTGTTGGTCCTCAGGTTCTGTCCCGGGTTTGTTGGTCCTCAGGTTCTGTCCTGGGTTTGCCGGTCCTCAGGTTCTGTCCCGGGTTTCTCCGCTCACTTCTTCACCTCTGCTGCTGCTCAAGTTTCCTGTTTGTTGTATTTTTTCTCGGTGGCAGGAAATGGTCATGTTTTCCTCTTCCTCTCAACACACACGCACACACATGCACACACACGCACACACATGCACACACACGCACACGCATGCACACACACACACACACACTTTTAAAAACAATTTTTGTTTTGCAGTTTTAATGATTTCAAAGCATTTATTAATTCGTTTTCATTCATGCATATCAATCTGAATGGATCACAAGTAGTTTAAATATCAGAGCAGATCCATTTTAATGATCCACAATTCTGTTCCAGCAGCTCCAGAGTCACGAATAAAATCCCTATTGAATATGAAACAATGAATAATTATAAATTAATACATTTAATAATTCTGTATTATTAAATATTGTTCACACAGCATGATCAGCGCCGGTGGTGAAATGCACCCTGGGAACTGTAGTCACATACTCAAACAGCAACTCAAAGCTCTTCTGCCCCCTGGCGGCAGAAAGACTCCACCACAATGAAGTTTAAATCGATAGATTGAGTCCAGTGATCAGGAGATGGACCAAATAATTCCCACTGTCTTTGTTTTGACTTTCAGCTGGATGGTGTGTAAAGCTGTGAGGTTATATCCAATAATAATCAGTAATATCAGGAGTGATTGTGTACCGGGACAGCAAGCTGGTTCTGCTCCTCCCCGACAGGAACAAGCTCTCCTGTTTTAAAGGTTATCTCAGGGAATATGGACGAGAGCAGGAACACAAACTCCAGACATTCAGGAAAGGTTTATTTCCAACAGGTGAACATGGCGGCGACACCAACCTCACCGACCAAAACCACAAACTTCAATGGATGTTCTCGGCCATCCAGGCAGGAGAAGGTTCTGGCTCGATAAAATTGATGTTTTTGGTTGAACCATTCTTCCTTTTTGTCTCAAGAATGTGTAGAACCATGTGACTGAATGTGGGGATGGACTGAGCCACTGACAGAAGACTTTGGTCCAGACTCCCCAGGTGAAGACCTTCTGTGTATCTCAGGCCTCCAAAGATCCATAAGGAGGCCACCACCCCGGGCTAATGGGGGGGGTCATTAGCAATACCATCCGCGCTCTGCAGGCCAGGGGAACTGAAAAGATCCCGGCTGAGAGGAATGTGGCCTCAGCTGAGAATGTAAAGATCTGGAAATTGGCGAGACCAAACGGCCACTGCAGAGACTTAAGGACCAACACAGGAGATGAGGACTCCTCGGGACAGGAGTCGGCTGTCCACCTACATCCAAAAGACAAGGGACACTCATTTGAAGACAGTGATGTTCATATCTGGTCAGAGAAGAAAGATGGTTTGAAAGGAAGGAGGAGGAAAAGAAGGCGTCTTAAAGTAGAAGCACCTTAGCTGAGCCCACATGTTGCTAGCTGCCTCCACATCACAATAGTTCCCACCCAACACCACATGAGGACCAGGGTCCAGCCTTTAATAATGCAGATTACCACCCACAACAGCATAAATGACAGAGTTCGCTAGGAACTGAAGAAGCCGGACAACAAAACATCTTCTGAAAAAACTAAAGGAAGTCCACTTGAATTTTCTGTAGCCAGAATTTACTTGAAAGAGAGAAAAGCTACAAACTGGAACACGTCAGACATAAACTTTGGAACTGTCGCCGTCCAAAACCGATGCTGCTCTGTAAATGTTTTGCCCTTGACTCCGCAGGTTGTAAGAAAAGTGCCTGCAGAGGACGACAGGAAGTGTGACCTTTACAGCTGATGACAGACAGGAAGTGTGACCTTGGTATGTGAGGATAGACGGCTGAAGCCACGCCTACCGGGCAGCGTGAGGAGGCTTTGTGTAGGAGCAACACAGCATCGATCCTCCCAGTATGGCCAAACTGGACGCTGCCCAGCCCACATAAAGTCCAGTGCCCAGCTCGTACCTGTGACACACACACACTGTTAACACACAGACGCAGTTAACACAGTTAACACAGGTGAGCATGTGTGACACACCTGACCCCCCCATACATGGGGTCATAGAAGTCCTGGATGACTCTGCCAGCGTACCAGGAGACTGCTATCAGAGTGAGAACACCTGAAGGAGAGAGAAACTGAGCACCTGCGGAGTGAACTGCTAACATAACCAGAAAAAATGTTCTGTGTTATTAAGATAATGCAATTTAATCATGAGTTATAAAGCTCATCATCCTGAAAAACATTCCAAATTCAGGGAGTGGATCAAAGAGCAGTTCGAGCGGCTCTTGTGGTTTTGTTACTGTGGCACGTGGCAGACAGTAGCATTAGCATTAGCATTAGCATTAGCCTGCTAAATCAACTAGCTTGATCAACTCACATCAGCAGTTTTGGATTGGTAAAACTGTAAAAACAAGTGAGATGGGTTAGGGTTAGTCCTGAATTTCATACCGGACAGTAGGAACAGGACTCCTCCACTCAGGACCAGCTGACCTTTGACCTGCTCTGAGGTTCTGCCAAGCCTGGTGCACTTGAGGCCCAGCACAGAGACCAAAATGGAGACCAGCCCAATCAGCAGGGACAGGATCATCAGAGCCCTGCAGGTCTGCAGGTGAACTGGAAACCGGTATACAGGTGAAACACACCTTCTGAACGACCACAAGTTTGAATTTTTCTTTTTGAATTTGCTTTTTTCCCTTTTGCTGGGGTCTCGACAGGCCGATCTATGTAAACGATTTGACCAAGTAGTAATAAATGAAATCCTTTTGTTGTTCAGTTCACCAAGTTGGTCTTTTTGACATGAAATGTCAACAAAATCGTCGTCACTTGAAGGAAGAAATTGGTGAGCTCATAAAAGAGCTTTTGGTGGTGACGAGGAGGATCGGCCCCTCACCTGGGAGCCCCAGCAGGGTTCTGAAGCGGCTGCACTGGACGGAGCCCAGTGAGGTGGAGGCGCAGCTCATCCACAGACCTTCAAACTGCCTCTGGCTGCTGCTCACCGACTCCATCTGACTCCTCGTCCTCCACACCTGAGAAGAGGTGCAGCTGGACTGCAGACACCAGGAGACCACGCCCAGAAGCACACCCACCACCTGCAGGCCCACCCCCATGATGCTCAACAACACCTGGGTGGGGGGGGAGAGGAGGTGCAACGATCAACTAATTAGGTGAGACAAACGAGTCAGGTGATCAGTCAAGATGCTGCTGAAGGTTAGCCGGCCTGCATTAGCTTAGCTAGAATAAAGACTGTAGCTATTAGCGCATGAGGCAAATAAAGTTTTTTCTTTAATCTTATAGAATTACTGATCTTGGTAATGTTAAACTCATCTACAAATCTGTTCCCGAGGTGTTCAGGCATGAAAACAGTCGCCCAGTTTGGTCTGAAAGGAGAAGGAAGAAGTTTGAGGCCATCAGAGTTTGTGAGACGAGCCTGAGGTTTGAGGGACTGAACGGACCCAGCAGCCGTGGACACTCGTTACGTTATTCCCGTCTCTCAACGTTAATCCCGTCTCTCAATGTTATTCCCGTCTCTCAACGTTAATCCCGTCTCTCAACGTTATTCCCGTCTCTCAACGTTAATCCCGTCTCTCAATGTTATTCCCGTCTCTCAACGTTATTCCTGTCTCTCAACGTTAATCCCGTTTTGTTATTCCCGTCTCTCAACGTTAATCCCGTCTCTCAACGTTATTCCCGTCTCTCAATGTTATTCCCGTCTCTCAACGTTATTCCCGTCTCTCAACGTTATTCCCGACTCTCAATGTTATTCCCGTCTCTCAACGTTAATCCCGTTTTGTTATTCCCGTCTCTCAACGTTAATCCCGTCTCTCAACGTTATTCCCGTCTCTCAACATTATTCCCGTCTCAACATTATTCCCGTCTCAACATTATTCCCGTCTCTCAATGTTAATCCCATCTCGTTATTCCCGTCTCTCAACGATATTCCTGTCTCTCAACGTTAATCCCATTTTGTTATTCCCGTCTCTCAGCGTTAATCCCGTCTCTCAACGTTAATCCTGTCTCTCAACGTTATTCCCGTCTCAACATCATTCCCGTCTCTCAATGTTAATCCCGTCTCTCAACGTTATTCCCGTCTCTCAACGTTATTCCCGTCTCTCAATGTTAATCCCGTCTCTCAACGTTATTCCCGTCTCAACATCATTCCCGTCTCTCAACATTATTCCTGTCTCGTTATTCCCGTCTCTCAACGTTATTCCCTTCCCAACGTTATTCCCGTCTCAACATTATTCCCATCTCTCAACGTTAATCCCATCTCGTTATTCCCGTCTCTCAACGTTATTCCCGTCTCTCAACATTAATCCCATCTCTTAACGTTAATCCCGTCTCTCAACGTTATTCCCGTCTCAACATCATTCCCGTCTCTCAACGTTATTCCCGTCTCAACATTATTCCCGTCTCTCAACGTTAATCCCGTCTCTCAACGTTATTCCCGTCTCTCAACATTAATCCCGTCTCGTTATTCCCATCTCTCAACGTTATTCCCGTCTCTCAACATTATTCCCGTCTCAACCTTATTCCCGTCTCTCAACATTAATCCCGTCTCTCAACGTTATTCCCGTCTCTCAACATTAATCCCGTCTCTCAACGTTATTCCCGTCTCTCAATCTTATTCCCGTCTCAACATTATTCCCATCTCTCAATGTTATTCCCGTCTCAACGTTATTCCCGTCTCTCAACATTATTCCCGTCTCAACCTTATTCCCGTCTCTCAACATTAATCCCGTCTCTCAACGTTATTCCCGTCTCTCAACATTAATCCCGTCTCTCAACCTTATTCCCGTCTCAACATTATTCCCATCTCTCAATGTTATTCCCGTCTCAACGTTATTCCCATCTCTCAATGTTATTCCCGTCTCAACGTTATTCCCATCTCTCAATGTTATTCCCGTCTCAACGTTATTCCCATCTCTCAACGTTATTCCCGTCTCTCAACGTTATTTCCACCGCTTGATTCTCTTCGATATCGGGACTGAAGCCCGAGAGACATTTTGATGTCTTTCCAGATGGAACCTTCTGGTTTGGAAGAAAACCGTTTTCCGCTCCTGCCTGAGGGTCTTGATCTGGATTATCTTCCTGCTCAGAGAACTGGGAAGGGGGGGGGGGGGGGGGGCAGCCAGTGAGGATGTTGCACCTCCCACCTCAGAACTGCCCCAGCAGGACTGAGATCACAAACATGGAATCCTGAGTTAACACCTCCTTAAACTTAGCTTAGCATGATCTGACACACACGTGCTGGTTCCGTTCCAGAAGGAACCCTCCTCCTGTGACAGGACCGGTTTGGAGGGACGTTCAGGTTCAGTCAGAACAGCCAGATGCAGGACGTGATGAAAGCGGGTCGTTCTGACTCCAGTAATGGGAGTCAATCACCCCAAAATCCCATTTTCCATGAACAATAAGTCTCCCACAATCCGATTTTCCTGTTGTGACCACAAACTCAGAGGGAACCTCTGAAGAACACCTACGAAGACGCCTGGCTGTTCTGTCCGTCTCCAGTTCTGAAGAACTCTCAGCTGCACCTTCTTCTTTATCTAAAAGATAAAAGTCAGTCGGGTCGGGTCCAAGAAATCCTGGGCCCGTCAGAACCAGGTCTTACCTCAGAAGTTGTGGCCGTCCTCCCGGTAAACGAGGCTGGACGTGGACTGTGGAGCTGCTGCGGTTCCCTTCAGGGTCGGCGAACTCTCAATACCAACAATCTTATTGACACATGAAACTGGGTCGGGTCCCTGAACTCACCACAGACGCCAACAGGGTGCCAAAGGTCTCAGGTTTATTAAATACACATAAAAAAAGACGAATATCCAATCAACATTCACAACACACTTAAATTAGAGGTGTGAGTGGGTCTGGTGACCTGAGTGGGCGGAGCCATCCTAAAGAAGAGCGGCGAACAGAAAAGACATGAAATTCACACCTGACTGACTCTGAAGGTTGTGGGATTTAAATAATCATGGAGTCAAAACTTTACCTTCTGATGTGGATTCTTCTACAATTTTACACAAACTGGCATAATCCTGGGCTCACCGGTCAGAGGTCAAAGGTCAACCTTGTTATGGCAGAACACACATTAATAATCCTGAGTTCTGGTTGACATGAGGCGAGCATAAAAGATGATTAACGACGGTCAAACGTTCTAAAGGAATCTTCATCTCCATGGTAATGGAACAAAAGAGCGTCTTGGTTAACATAGCAGCTTCCCGTCAGCCCCGCCCCCTCCGCCATGGCGCCCCGCCCCCTCAGCCACGGCGCTCAGCGTCCCCCTCCTCGGGTTCTCAGGTCATGCCACAGTTTGACAAAGTTTTCTCGATTCTTCCAGATCAACTCGTGACCTGCCAGGGCGTACCAGCTGAGGGGGGAGCAGAGGATCATGGGAAATGAGCCCAAACATGTTTTGCCAACATGAAGCATCACTTGTTGCCATTGACTGAAAACCGAGACTCACATTCCAAACAGCGCCCCACCCAAGTGAGCGGCGTGGTCAAAAAACCTCCAGCCCAAAACCACACCTGCTGCGTCCATGGCAACGATGGCCTTCAGTGCCTGTGGGGGGGCAGAAAGAAAGAGAAAAGATGAGCTCTGGGGGGGGTTCACACACCCTGGAGTGGTACCAGGAGGCGGAGCTTCTTACACTGGAGGCGGTGAAGGTGAACATGGGGAGGAAGATGATGGAAAGCTTGGCCTCGGGCATTTTGGTGCAAACGGTGGCCAGGATGGCCATGATGGCTCCAGACTGAGGAAACAGCCAGTCAGATTACACATCTGGTGGGGGCTGTCACAGCCAGGGGGGGGACAGTGGTACTTACAGCTCCCAGTGAGGGTCCGAACCTCCCAGTAGCAATTTTACATGCATAGCTAACGAAGGAGGAAATGACACCTGAGGACACAGTGGAATCAGTGAAGATGTTGGACAACCAGAGGGTTACCTAACCCTGACCCTCTAACCCTGACCCAACCAGAGGGTTACCTAACCCTGACCCTGACCAGAGGGTTACCTAACCCTGACCCTGACCCAACCAGAGGGTTACCTAACCCTGACCCTGACCCAACCAGAGGGTTACCTAACCCTAACCCTGACCCAACCAGAGGGTTACCTAACCCTAACCCTCTAACCCTGACCCAACCAGAGGGTTACCTAACCCTAACCCTGACCCAACCAGAGGGTTACCTAACCCTAACCCTAACCCTGACCCAACCAGAGGGTTACCTAACCCTGACCCTAACCCTGACCCAACCAGAGGGTTACCTAACCCTAACCCCGACCCAACCAGAGGGTTACCTAACCCTAACCCTCTAACCCTGACCCAACCAGAGGGTTACCTAACCCTAACCCTGACCCAACCAGAGGGTTACCTAACCCTAACCCTCTAACCCTAACCCAACCAGAGGGTTACCTAACCCTAACCCTCTAACCCTAACCCAACCAGAGGGTTACCTAACCCTAACCCCGACCCAACCAGAGGGTTACCTAACCCTAACCCTCTAACCCTGACCCAACCAGAGGGTTACCTAACCCTAACCCTGACCCAACCAGAGGGTTACCTAACCCTAACCCTCTAACCCTAACCCAACCAGAGGGTTACCTAACCCTAACCCTCTAACCCTAACCCAACCAGAGGGTTACCTAACCCTGACCCTGACCCAACCAGAGGGTTACCTAACCCTGACCCTCTAACCCTGACCCAACCAGAGGGTTACCTAACCCTGACCCTGACCAGAGGGTTACCTAACCCTGACCCTGACCCAACCAGAGGGTTACCTAACCCTGACCCTGACCCAACCAGAGGGTTACCTAACCCTAACCCTCTAACCCTGACCCAACCAGAGGGTTACCTAACCCTGACCCTAACCCTGACCCAACCAGAGGGTTACCTAACCCTAACCCTAACCCAACCAGAGGGTTACCTAACCCTGACCCTCTAACCCTGACCCAACCAGAGGGTTACCTAACCCTGACCCTGACCAGAGGGTTACCTAACCCTGACCCTGACCCAACCAGAGGGTTACCTAACCCTGACCCTGACCCAACCAGAGGGTTACCTAACCCTAACCCTGACCCAACCAGAGGGTTACCTAACCCTAACCCTCTAACCCTGACCCAACCAGAGGGTTACCTAACCCTAACCCTGACCCAACCAGAGGGTTACCTAACCCTAACCCTAACCCTGACCCAACCAGAGGGTTACCTAACCCTGACCCTAACCCTGACCCAACCAGAGGGTTACCTAACCCTAACCCCGACCCAACCAGAGGGTTACCTAACCCTAACCCTCTAACCCTGACCCAACCAGAGGGTTACCTAACCCTAACCCTGACCCAACCAGAGGGTTACCTAACCCTAACCCTCTAACCCTAACCCAACCAGAGGGTTACCTAACCCTAACCCTCTAACCCTAACCCAACCAGAGGGTTACCTAACCCTGACCCTGACCCAACCAGAGGGTTACCTAACCCTGACCCTCTAACCCTGACCCAACCAGAGGGTTACCTAACCCTGACCCTGACCAGAGGGTTACCTAACCCTGACCCTGACCCAACCAGAGGGTTACCTAACCCTGACCCTGACCCAACCAGAGGGTTACCTAACCCTAACCCTCTAACCCTGACCCAACCAGAGGGTTACCTAACCCTGACCCTAACCCTGACCCAACCAGAGGGTTACCTAACCCTAACCCCGACCCAACCAGAGGGTTACCTAACCCTAACCCTCTAACCCTGACCCAACCAGAGGGTTACCTAACCCTAACCCTGACCCAACCAGAGGGTTACCTAACCCTAACCCTCTAACCCTAACCCAACCAGAGGGTTACCTAACCCTAACCCTCTAACCCCGACCCAACCAGAGGGTTACCTAACCCTAACCCTCTAACCCTAACCCAACCAGAAGGTTACCTAACCCTAACCCTCTAACCCTAACCCAACCAGAGGGTTACCTAACCCTAACCCTCTAACCCTGACCCAACCAGAGGGTTACCTAACCCTAACCCTGACCCTGACCCAACCAGAGGGTTACCTAACCCTAACCCTCTAACCCTGACTCAACCAGAGGGTTACCTAACCCTAACCCTGACCCTAACCCAACCAGAGGGTTACCTAACCCTAACCCTAATCCTAACCCAACCAGAGGGTTACCTAACCCTAACCCTCTAACCCTGACCCAACCTGAGGGTTACCTAACCCTAACCCTCTAACCCTGACCCAACCAGAGGGTTACCTAACCCTAACCCTCTAAACCTGACCCAACCAGAGAGTTACCTAACCCTAACCCTCTAACCCTGACCCAACCAGAGGGTTACCTAACCCTAACCCTCTAACCCTGACCCAACCAGAGGGTTACCTAACCCTAACCCTCTAACCCTGACCCAACCAGAGGGTTACCTAACTCTAACCCTCTAACCCTGACCCAACCAGAGGGTTACCTAACCCTGAAAGCAGCTCAATACCTGCAGACAGGTAGACGGCCATGAACTGTTCTCGGCCCAACATGGAGACGGCGCTGGTCGAAAAGCTCCACAGCACGTACATGTTGGCGGCCATGTGGAGGAAGGAAAAATGACTGAAGGAAGAGAGGATCATGGGAGTGCAAAGCGTCTCTACAGGAGCAGAAGGCAAGAGACAAAATGTTCAAATCTGAAACAGGAAGTCATGATGACAAGAGCGTCAGAAATGCTCACTGGAGGCAGGGTTGGACGTGAAGTATCTGATCATGGAACGCTGCAGAGCTGGAATTCTCCAGCAGAGGAACACCAGCGCATTAGAAGCAATGATCCCTGGGAAAAATCAACAAAATAAGAAAAAGAGTCTGTGCGGCTAAGTGCTAACAGCTAACAGCAGAAAGCGTTAACAGCTATTTCGTGGTTAGCGCTCAGCACCAGAAGTGACAGGAAGCATCGGTGAATCTCACCTGTTACTGTCCTCTGACCTTCACTCAAACTGAGCCACCACTGGTTGATCTGCAACAGCCAATCACAGCTCAGACTTTACTCAGGTACACAAGGTCCCATCCAAAATCATCAAATACATCATTTCCAAAATGGGACGACTGAAGTCCGTGGCCTCTCTGATTACTTCAGTCAGGACTTGTCCTCACCTGTTTGCGGACATCTCCTCGTTTTTGAGGTCGCAGTTTCTCCAGCCAATCAGCTTGCACCTCGTCAAAGTAACTCTGGACTCGAGACTTCAAGGCTTCGTACTGCCAGATGGCTGCCAGGCCGAAGGTGGAGCCTGTGAACTGACATGACGTTATCCTCGGGGAGACGTCCCCCTACAGCCCCTCCGGGAGAAGCACCTTACCCCCACGGTAAAGACGAACGGTCTCATGAGGCGACCAAAGGCCCGCGGGGAATTGGGGGGAACAGGGTGTTCCGAATGGGGGGTTGTGGTAGGCCGGCGGGGGGCAGGGCCCTCAGAGGTCTGCGTGCGGCTGGGACTAAGGTCTTCCTCCACCTTCCTGGATTCTGGTCTCCTGTAGGCTCTCCTGAAGCTACACTGTTGTTGGAGAATGTGGGGACACCTGCCGGACAAAAGGAGGACAGTTCTCGTCAAGCACTCGTTAGCAAGGAGACAATAAACAGGGTAACGAAAAATAATGACTGGAAACATTTCTAAACACGTACGGACGTTTCTATTGTAGTTAAAGGGCTGCAGAGCACCCGGGGCCCTAAGGACATGTGGCGGCCCCCAAATCTAAGGCGGATAAAAAAATGGCACAACAATTATGACATGAGGAAAAAATAGAGAACTTAGTTATGAACAGGCTCACCGCTGTTTTTTAAAGTGCGTAACTGAATTACACACAAATGATCAGGACCAATTCCATTTAAAGACACCTCGGACCACAGGATATATACTGTATACAGTATATACAGTATATATATAAATAAGATAATCGGACGTTTGCCGTCCTTGGCCGGGAAATTTGGGCCCAATTACCTTTCTGTGTGTAGGGTTAGGGTAACCCTAGGGTTAGGGTTAGGGGGTTAGGGTTAGGGTTAGGGTAACCCTAGGGTTACGGTTAGGGGGTTAGGGTTAGGGTAACCCTAGGGTTACGGTTAGGGGGTTAGGGTTAGGGTAACCCTAGGGTTACGGTTAGGGGGTTAGGGTAACCCTAGGGTTAGGGGGTCCAACTTCCCCTTTAAACACGGCGGTTTCTGTGCTTTTCTTCAGCAGATGATCCGCAGCACATTTTAAACTCTTTGTTCTCCTTGCAAATCTCACAAAAACTCACATTTGAATGTTTCCTGGTTCCAACAAGCCCAAACTCAACATCAGTTCAGATGAAAACATGCAGGTAAGCTGCTTTTTAGACCTTTACACCTGTTTTTGAGCAAGGCCGAGATCCCAAGATGGTAACTGGTACGTACCCACCTCAAAGGGTCATCCTGTGTTATTTTAGCATGTTCTGTACCTCCCTGTAGCTCACATGCTGCTTCTCCAGCAGCATGGTACTTTAGGGACGTTTTTAGGTAAATTCATGGACAATTTGGACTTTCTAATAGGGACACTAGCGGTTTCTAGCTACGCACCACTCAGTCCAATAGCTGTTAGAGTCATTCTTCGCTATAATAATGGCAGGAGCCACAGACGGGCTCACATGCCTCGATATTTAGGTGATACTCGGGTGAAACTCACTAAGACTACCCTCACAGTATGCCAGCGTTAGCACCCAATGGTTCAGTTGTATTGGACCTCACTGTAAAGATAAAGAATTCTTGCTGTAAATCCCTTAGAGGGAACAGTATTTGGTAACGTCGTCTAAATCTCTTGGGCCAAGAATAGTTCAACGCTGTTAAATATTGTATCAAAGGCTCCGACATGACCGCCGGACTTTACTGGAAAGTCCTTTCTTGTAAATTTACTGTAAAGTCGTTTACTGTAAATTTACAGTAAAGTCGTTTACTGTAAATTTACAGTAAAGTCCTTTACTGTAAATTTACTGGAAAATCACATTTTCGAGCTCAGTTCACGTGTATTTGCGCGGTGCGCATCGTAACGAGGGTCAGAAGGGCCACACAGTCGCGCCAGACGGCTTAAAAGACGGGGACAGACGGGGACAGACAGGAACAGACGGTACAGACGGGAACAGACAGGAACAGACGGAGACAGACGGGACAGACGGGAACAGACAGGGAAAGACAAGGACAGACGGGGACAGACGGGGAAAGACGGGAACAGACGGGAACAGACGGGACAGACAGGAACAGACGGGGAAAGACGGGGACAGACAGGAACAGACGGAGACAGACAGGGAAAGACAAGGACAGACGGGGACAGACAGGAACAGACGGGACAGACAGGAACAGACGGGACAGACAGGAACAGACAGGGAAAGACAAGGACAGACGGGGACAGACGGGGAAAGACGGGGACAGACGGGAACAGACGGGACAGACAGGAACAGACGGGGAAAGACGGGGACAGACAGGAACAGACGGAGACAGACAGGGAAAGACAAGGACAGACGGGGACAGACAGGAACAGACGGGACAGACAGGAACAGACGGGACAGACAGGAACAGACGGAGACAGACGGGACAGACAGGAACAGACGGGACAGACAGGAACAGACGGAGACAGACGGGACAGACAGGAACAGACGGGACAGACAGGAACAGACGGAGACAGACAGGGAAAGACAAGGACAGACGGGGACAGACAGGAACAGACGGGACAGACGGGACAGACAGGAACAGACGGGACAGACAGGAACAGACGGAGACAGACGGGACAGACAGGAACAGACGGAGACAGACAGGGAAAGACAAGGACAGACGGGGACAGACAGGAACAGACGGGACAGACAGGAACAGACGGAGACAGACGGGACAGACAGGAACAGACGGGTACGTGCCGCTCGATAACGAGGACACATAGCAACATGTGAGTGGTCGGTACCAACTATCGGACCTCAGCGTTTATTATTCTGGAGGATGAAACGTTTAACGTGACCTGAACAAATGATGGTTTTACCAGCACGAGCTCATTCAAGATGACCCAAATACGCTTCGGAACCAAACGAGACACATCCTGGATGTGGTACTGACACGTCTGGACCCAAACCCGTTTGCTCTTTACAGATGAAGCTGAAATAAGAACCAGCTCCGTAATCAAGGTGATGACCAAGGGTTAGTTAGCGTTAGTTAGCGTTAGGTTAGGAGCGGTGGCCGCTAACCGTTCACCTGTCAGGGGGGCCAGACGTTCTCCACCCGCTGAATGGGTCTGACCTGTGGGTCCGGAGAAGGCTCCGGGACACATCCACTCCGGTCAGTCTGAGCAGAACCGAACAGCTTCTCCACGCCATGGTGGAGCACGATGACCTGGCTGGACGTTCACTTCCGGGTCCTTCCAATCGGCTGCTGTCGCGTGTGGAGCCCCCTGCAGGCAGAACCACGCCAGGTGTGGCGCCCCCTGCAGGCAGAACCACGCCAGGTGTGGCGCCCCCTGCAGGCAGAACCACGCCAGGTGTGGCGCCCCCTGCAGGCAGAACCACGCCAGCGTCGAAGAGAAGAATTTCCAAATTCTTCGGGACATTTGAAAATCCTTTTATAAAGCTCCATCACAGAAAACATGAACTTTTAAATTGAAACTGACTTTGCACTAATGTTACTTTTGACATGTTATTGGAGAAAAACACACACTAAACAGTTAAAATAGAAGTCAGTTAACAAATGACTTGTTTCTGGAACAAAGCTAGAGAAATCCTCCCGTTCTGCAGCTAAACCTCCAAAGTCCAAGGAATTATTCACTCATTTATCAGAAACCCAAGAAGACGGAAGGAAACTGAACTGTCAGGATTTCCTCTTCCAAACATATTTGGAACAACAAATTATTCCTGAGTTCTCTCATCCGAATCGTGGAGGCGACTGAATAAATCAAACATTATTCTGGTTTGGGTTGAGACACCTGTAGCCGAGTCTGGTGACTAGTTATTGTGGGTCTGAGTTATTGTGGTGACTAGTTATTGTGGTGACCGCTGAGGCCAGGGTGGGTGGAGCTCGAGCTGGACGGAGGGAGACGCAGTTTTCATGACGCCTCATATCGTCAGTGTCCCGTCCCGTCTCCTGCTCGCAGCACTGACATCAGAGGTGCTGGAACAACAAGAGTTCAGACGATCTCATGTGTTTATTAAGAAAGAATCAGCTGATCTAGGAGTGTGCACGAGCACGAGCACACACACACACACACACACACACACAGTTTATTTTCAGAGCAAGTTATAAATGTTCAGGTCCAGTTGACATCCAAGACTTTTCAGTTATTCACACCGATCCAGACCCTGATCCAGACCCTGATCCAGACCCTGATCCAGACCCTGATCCAGACCCTGATCCAGACCCTGATCCAGACCCTGATCCAGACCCTGATCCAGACCCTGATCCAGACCCTGATCCAGACCCTGATCCAGACCCTGATCCAGACCCGAGGGGGCAACGATCAGAGCGGCATCCGGTTCCCTTCCACACTTATTTTCACGGCGTGTCCAGACTTGGTCAAGCGGCGGATGTCAGCAAATCGGCGCATCTGTTTGTCGACCCGGGACAGACCCTTTTTCATGGGACCCTGCAGGGACACAGACAGCAGGGCTCAACACTGACACGTTTCTGGAGGACAGCACAGACACAGGTGAAGCTCCAGAAGGTGAGTTTCAGCTCCTGTTAGACCAGCAAACTGTTCCACAACCCAAACCATGCAGACAGACCAGAACCAGAGGATTAGCTGGACCATGAAGACCCCGGGTCAGAGGCAGACAGAACATGTGACACGTAAGTCAGACCATCACCTCTAGACCATGCAGGACTTACTGCCCCCTGGAGGCGGCTGACGGGAGCTACAGGGGCATTCTGTTGCCCTCTACACTGATCTTGACGGCTCCCTGAGGACGTTTGAGCTTCCTCTGCTCAGCAAAGCGCCGCTTGTGCTTCTCCAGCAGACTGATGCCCTTCCTATAGATGCTCTAAAAAGGACCAATCACAGCTCAGCTGGTGACCTCACTTCCTGTGCCTGAGATAAGGCTGCACATAAAGGTGCTGCCACCTTTGACCTTTGCAGTCGGTTTTTCCTTTTTCCTGTTTTTGGAACACATCTGCTGCCAGTTTGAGTTTAGAGTTTGTGCACCCTCACCCTGCTGGAGTCCATCTCCACGTTCCACTTGGGCCGGACCACATAGTCCTTGTTGGAGGGCATTGGGACTCGAGCCCTGGCACAGAATCCAGGGTCACCGGGTCTGAGGGCTCTGTAGGGGCGAAACAACAGTGTCACAAACATGGGTGGATGGACGCAGCCTGAGGGGGCGTGGCTCACTTCTCCTCGCCGGTCAGCTGTTTCTCCAGGTCTCTGCGGGGCGTCTGTCCTCCAGAACTGCAGACAGAAGAGACACAGCTTCAGCTAAAGCCTTCAGGCCCTACGAAGCCTCAGAGCTACACGCTCCCCTCAACACGGACACACTGGTTCTCCATCGCGCCACGGTGCCAGTGGCCGGTAGCACGTGCACACAGCTCTGCTAACCATTTGTTCCTCCTCTTAAGACAAAAGATAAAAGAAACTCCTCATGACTGTTGCTACCAAAATCTAGAAACAAGGTGCAAAATTAAAGATGTAACAAAACTGCAGTGAAAATACGGACAAATCACGTCGACACGTCACCGAAGGGTTAGAGGGTTAAAGGTTAGGGTTAGGGGGTTAGAGGTTAGGGTTAGAGGGTTAGGGTTAGAGGTTAGGGTTAGGGGGTTAGGGTTAGGGGAGGGTTAGGGTTAGAGGGTTAGGGTTAGGGGAGGGTTAGGGTTAGAGGGTTAGAGGGTTAGGGTTAGGGGAGGGTTAGGGGGTTAGGGTTAGGGTTGGGTTAGGGGAGGGTTAGGGTTAGGGTTGGGTTAGGGTTGGGTTAGGGTTAGAGGGTTAGAGGGTTAGGGTTAGGGGAGGGTTAGGGTTGGGTTAGGGTTAGAGTTAGGTTAGGGTTGGGTTAGGGTTGGGTTAGGGTTAGAGGGTTAGAGGGTTAGGGGAGGGTTAGAGGGTTAGGGTTAGAAAGTTAGAGGGTTAGGGTTAGAGGGTTAGAGGGTTAGGGTTAGAGGGTTAGAGGGTTAGAGGGTTAGAGTTAGGGTTGGGTTAGGGTTAGAGGGTTAGAGGGTTAGGGTTAGGGTTAGAGGGTTAGGGTTAGAGGGTTAGAGGGTTAGAGGGTTAGAGTTAGGGTTGGGTTAGGGTTAGAGGGTTAGAGGGTTAGGGTCCAGCAGCATTTGACACCACGTGAACAAGTCCAATATCAGAAAAAAGAAAAGTAAAACGTGTTAGTTTGTCCGTCACTGAAGTTGCTCCAAACATGCAGGAATGCAGCAGCGTTTATGGTTCCCAGTGGAACAGCGGCGCCGCCACACAGAAGCTAAGCTAAGCTAAGCTGCCATTCTCTTATGAGAAGGGCTCGTTATTGATGGAAGGGACAAAGTGGAGCCAACTTCATCACATTGTCGAAAAGTAACCTGCAAACGCAACATTGTGGAACCTGAGCGGGACCAACAGGTGGTTTTGTTCCAGTCAGAAACGTGTTTGCTGTCTGTTGCTGGTTGTCCAGGCAACCGTATCAGCGTCGCTACATGGCAGCTGCCTCCCGGTGGAAGGGCCTCGCTCCAGCCTGAGGGCCCAAATGGAAACGCAGAGCGAGTCAGCCGGTTATGCTTTGTGTTAAATCATGTTAGAACGCTGGAGCAGAACCGTCCAATCAGAGCACAGCACAGCCACCACTCGTTAACCAAAGATCAAATTATACAGCTGCTTTTGGATCCATGCCGTCTGAATTCAACCTGATTGGGGGGGAGAAGACGTCGGGTTCCGCTGCCCTCTCCGCCTCCTGAGGCTGACTGAGGGAGGAGGACGGATGAGTTAACGTCAGGACGACAGAGGCATAGGAGGACCGGGCCGAGCCGTGGGGCTCAGCACTCACACACCCTGGCTAGTTTTACTAGTTTATGTGGGCTCCTAGAGTCCAACAATCAGGCTTCAGCTGGATCTCCATCCACTCTGAATATCCAGGGTTCTAAAGTGACCGAGAGTGTCGGAGGATCTGATGGTTCCTGTGGATTACCTGAGCCTCCGTTTCTGAGGCATCTGCTGGTCCAGATCCCTCTGCTGACGTTCCTCTCTCGTCATTCCTTTATAGTTGGAAGACAGTCCAAATATGGGCCGGGACCACTCATCTGGACACAAGAAACAGTCCGTGTTGGTGCACGGAGGAATGTTGCTGGGGTTCAGGGTTCGCAGGTCCTTACTGATCAGCTTGAGCGAGAGGTCCTTGTTAGACCGGGATTCTTTGGGGTGTTTGTACAGGTACATGACGGCCCGTCCAATGCCGCTGTGCTTCAAGGTCTCCTGACTCACGCTTGGAAGCTGCAGAGAAGAAACTCACCTGTGAAGTTGAGCCTGAGGCCATGAAGAAGCCACCAGTTCCCAGCAGGACTCACCTCCATCAGGATCCTGAGCAGCTCTTCCCTGATCCTGAGGGCTGGCAACGACTTGTCTGGGAGCGGACTGATCCACTCTTTGATGGCAGACATCACGCCACTGTCGATGAAGGACTCCTTTAAGTCCTGTCTGAGGGAGAAAAACAGGCCGTCACAGGTGAAGATGATGTTTTCATCAACGTCTCAACTTAACCTGGGAAAATATGCAGCTTCCATCAAACATGGTCACAGAGGAGCAAAAAGAATCAAGTTAAACCCAGAAAACAGCCCGTGTCAATAACTTCAACATGTGATCCAACCGTCAGTCTGGTTTCTGGGTGTGCTGATGCTAACGTCTGCTGGCATGTTGGCAACACCATCATTGTTGTTCGTTAGCGTTGGGTTAGTCCAGGTTTCCCATTCAACACCGATGTCACCCTAACCCAACACTGAAATGAGAACTCTCTTACTTCTTCAGGTGCATGACGACCTGAGGCAGCAGAGTCAGTTTCTTCAACGCTGGTTTCTTGTGGCTGTTCAACGCACGATCCTCCTGTCAATTAAACGCAGACATGAGAGACAGCTACAGCAGCAGCAGCAGCAGCAGCAGCAGCTACAGCAGCAGCAGCAGCTACAGCAGCAGCAGCAGCAGCAGCAGCAGCTACAGCAGCAGCAGCAGCAGCAGCAGCAGCTACAGCAGCAGCAGCAGCTACAGCAGCAGCAGCAGCAGCAGCAGCTACAGCAGCAGCTACAGCAGCAGCAGCAGCTACAGCAGCAGCAGCAGCAGCAGCAGCTACAGCAGCAGCAGCAGCAGCAGCAGCTACAGCAGCAGCAGCAGCAGCAGCAGCAGCTACAGCAGCAGCAGCAGCTACAGCAGCAGCAGCAGCTACAGCAGCAGCAGCAGCAGCAGCTACAGCAGCAGCAGCAGCAGCAGCAGCTACAGCAGCTACAGCAGCAGCAGCAGCTACAGCAGCAGCAGCAGCTACAGCAGCAGCAGCAGCAGCAGCTACAGCAGCTACAGCAGCAGCTGCTACAGCAGCTACAGCAGCAGCAGCAGCTAGCTACAGCAGCAGCAGCAGCTACAGCAGCAGCAGCAGCTACAGCAGCAGCTACAGTGACAGCAGCTACAGCAGCAGCTACAGCAGCAGCTACAGCAGCAGCTACAGCAGCAGCTACAGCAGCTACAGCAGCAGCTACAGCAGCAGCAGCAGCTACAGCAGCAGCTACAGCAGCAGCAGCAGCTACAGCAGCAGCTACAGCAGCTACAGCAGCAGCTACAGCAGCTACAGCAGCAGCAGCAGCTACAGCAGCAGCAGCTACAGCAGCTACAGCAGCAGCAGCAGCTACAGCAGCAGCAGCAGCAGCAGCAGCGGTGAAGACACCCACCTCGGCAGCCTCGTTCATCTTGGTGATCATTGCACTGACCACATCGTCAGCATCATTGATGAAGGTTCCTCCGTCCCTGTGGCGTCTCCTCTTGCTGTTCATGGCTTTCCTCCGAGCCAGCATGATGTCAAAGTCAGACATGAAGCTGCAGCTGGAAACAAAAATATTCATCTAGAACCACTCCAGCCAGGAGGAGCACCCAGATTTACCATATTTACTAACCCAGCACTACTGATTTTAATGTACATGTTAGGAGTTCTGGGAAGAGCAGGTGACGTCTGATCAGTTGTGGCTTTCAAACATTTATGAATCAGGCACTACTAACCCTAACCCTGCTAACCCTACTAACCCTAACCCTACTCACTCTTGACCACTGCGGTTGATGCCTTCGTCAGAGTCTGACTCCTCCTCCTCCTCCCGTTTCTGGGCCTTGGACGCCTTGTCAACCACCCCCAGATCCTCCTGGTTGAAGCCCTGTGGAGGAGCAGGCGGAGGTGAATACAGCTGCTGGCCCTACGCCGGCCATCGGGGGGGGCGATGGTGTCACATGGGTTAGGGTCACATTTAAAGCTCTATTCTGGTCAAATTCATTGGCTTCAAGCTGCATCTCTCTCAAACCTTCAGGGAAGATCCAAACCTCACCGTGAACTCCTCCTCCTCTTCATCTCCTGATTCACCAAAAATATCTGCAATCATTTTCCTAGAAAACACATTTTTCCATTTTCAATTCCTTCATCAGTACAAGAGCAGAAATATAGTTTATGTAAGAAACAGTATTTGTTCACATTTGACACCAAATCAGTCATTTTTTAAAAGTGGGACTGATGAGGTAACCAGGGACAGGTGCCAACCTGTGTGAAGGTCAACACTCCTTTACTGACTCTTCTCCTTCACACCTGTGCACAAGCAGGCCACCTGTGTCACATGACCTACCAACCCTGTGAGTTAGTGCGGTCAAATGTGGACAATTGAGGGGACGGACAAGTTTGAAAACCACGACATAAAGCTGGTCATTATAGTGTGAGCTCTGCATTCAGAATGTGTTGCAGGAACCCGCTCTTGTGCACAGCAAGGTTTGTACTATGAGTGTAACCCTAACCCTAACCCTGACCCTCTAACCCTGACCTTCTAACCCTAACCCTCTAACCTCCTAACCCTAACCCTGACCCTCTAACCCTGACCTTCTAACCCTAACCCTCTAACCTCCTAACCCTAACCCTCTAAGCCTAACCCTGACCCTCTAACCCTAACCCCCTAACCCTCTAACCCTCACCTAACGCTCTAACCCTAACCCCCTAACCCTCTAACCCTAACCCTGACCCTCTAACCCTGACCTTCTAACCCTAACCCTCTAACCTCCTAACCCTAACCCTCTAAGCCTAACCCTGACCCTCTAACCCTAACCCCCTAACCCTCTAACCCTCACCTAACCCTCTAACCCTAACCCCCTAACCCCCTAACCCTCTAACCCCCTAACCCTCTAACCCTAACCCTCTAACCCCCTAACCCTCTAACCCCCTAACCCTCTAACCCTAACCCTCTAACCCTAACCCCCTAACCCCCTAACCCTCTAACCCTAACCCCCTAACCCCCTAACCCTTTAACCCTAACCCTCTAACCCTAACCTAACCCAGCAGAGAGCACCTGGGCTTTGGCCCAGAAGCAACAGCACCCTCAGCTGGCCATCTCCAGAAATGCTCCTCGGTGGGCTGCAGAATGTCTGACCTTTGCTTCTGGGAACAATTGTTGTTGCTCTAATGAGTAAAACTCGTCAAGCTTGTGCAGCACCCGCCCACCTGTAGCTCCCCCAGGAAGGATAAGCCTTAACCCAACCTCAGGCTAATGTCAGTAACGGAGTTCTTACTCTTCCTCATCTTCTCCAGAGTCACTGTCGCTGCCAAACAGCGTCTTCTCATCCTTCTTTTCCACGGCCCTCTCCTCATCCTCGCTGCCGCTGTCTGATCCCAGCTCCTTCAACTTGGCGGCCAGACTGCTGTCGGGACGCACCAGCTCGGCATCGCTGTTGGAGTTCTCATCATCAGACACGGCGCGACTCCTCTTTACCACTGACGGGGGCAATAGGGGGCAAACAGGGCATGAAGGAACGGCCAGTGATGGGAACCATACCCACGGTGCTGCTGCACTCACCTGGAGCCTCCAGCTGCTCTTCATCCTCACTGTCTGAGAGGATGGCCTTCTTCCTCTTCACTGCATGTACCAGAAAACAGGCCTCCGTTATTCTTACGTTTCTGCATTATTATCGATGATGACATTTAAAAATGACAAATTTGGACCAGTTTGGACCAGTCACCTCTTTCCACAGATTCTGTGGCCTGTCTCCAGAATAGACAGAGCATTTGTCAAGGGACAGATCGAAGGTGAAACTGTTGCCTGGATACTGAGGGTCCAAGTGCCATGACCTGGCAGCAGTTACAAACGCTGTGTTTATTATGGTCTGGCGTTATATAGGCTGGCAAATGTGTGCACATCCTGGGCACAACATGGCAGACAAACCCAAAAGAATGCAGGATCTGACCCAGTGGCGCTAAACAGAATGAAAATGGCCCCAGGACAAAGCCCTTGTGGGACCCCACGGCTAAAGGATAAAACAGGGGAGCTCTCAGCCCTGCGTGTACCTGGCCTGAGTTGCCAAAGAAATTCTTCCGCCTATCCCATAATATACGGTGATACACTGTATATTGCAAACACAGAAGGGATGTTGGAATGTGCATGCTAGTAGCAAGTCATCAACCACCTTTGTGAGGGCTGTCCTGGTGGAAGGATGGGCACGGAGACCACTCACCGTGGTCTCCCTAACTAAGCCTTAGTTGCTAACACAGCCGGACACTTGAGTCCCCTGGTTGGGCTCTTCTGGACCTGGTGTCCCCTCACATGGGGAATAAATCCCTGCGAGGCATCTCAGCACTGTGTCACGACGAATGCTGAGGCTTTGAAATGATGCGTTGGCTTAGACAAGAGCTCAAGTTCAGGACAGAGTGAGCTGATGGAAACTACCGAGACGTACCTGGCTGGCCACTGGCGTTTCTGTGCTCCTCTTCGTCCTGTTGCTCTTCATCATTTCCTTTTGAAGTCTTCCTCATCATGACATCGTCTTCACTGTCTGACTGCATCACAGCCTTCCACCTCCGCCCGTCTGCTCCACCTGCTGGCTCTTGCTCACCTTGTTCCTCTTCCTCAGAGTAAACCGGACCCGATGGTGGCCGTGCAGGCATCTCTGGATCGAGATCGCTGTCGGGGTTGGAGCGGCGGCTGGGTGAGCCTGCCAACGGCCTGTCTTGCTCGTGGTCAGAGTCACTGTCAGCAGCCATTTTAGTCCCTTCCTCCTCATCAGAGCTACTCCCCTGGCCTTCTGCTCTCCCCACGTCGTCTTTAACAGGAGGCTCATCTTCATTGTCCGTTCCACTGACTGCACGTTTAACAGGCGATGGCTCCTCATCACTCTCCACTGGTTGGCTATTGTACCCTTCTGACTCACTGTTGTGATTATGGTCTGCTCTGGGATCTTCAGCATCCGAGTCACATTCGGCTCCTCTGTGGCTGTTGCTGTCGCCGACATGCTCCCCCCTCAGCTCCATCGTGGCAGGAGTGTCTTCATCATTACTTGCATCGTCCTTTAAGACAAACAGTCAAACTGATGGACAAGAAAGAGCCCCTGAAACAAGAGTGAAGGGACAGAGGAGAGAACAGGACAAAAGGACCAGACGGGCATGTTGCTGGGAGCAGACAACCTCGTGGGATCTCCAGAAACAGTGGTTGGAGGGGACACTGTTAAAGGGGCAGGCTAACACAGCTAATGTTTTACTCTGCAATCTGCACTTTTCACTTCCAGAAAGGTGCCTAGAAATAAAAGGTTGACCCATGCCACACTTGAAATGAGTGAAGGAGCCATTGGTGCCAAACTGGCTCATTATTGTGTCGGAGTGAAATGAAGCGAAGGTGTAAAGGTGTAACCTGGTTGCACGTCCTCTCATCATCCGAGGCCTGGTGCTCGTCCTGAACCGGAGTTCCACCTCCATCATCTGCACAGCACACCAGGTGAAGAGTATCACATCGGCAGGTTAGCAGGTTAAGACTGCATCACATTCACCTCAGGTGATGCAGTCTTAACCTGGTTAAAACTGTCTTAACCTGGTTAAAACTGCATCACATTCACCTCAGGTGATGCACTCTTAACCTGGTTAAAACTGTCTTAATCTGGGTAAAACTGCATCACATTCACCTCAGGTGATGCAGTCTTAACCTGGTTAAAACTGTCTTAACCTGGTTAAAACTGCATCACATTCACCTCAGGTGATGCACTCTTAACCTGGTTAAAACTGTCTTAACCTGGTTAAAACTGCATCACATTCACCTCAGGTGATGCAGTCTTAACCTGGTTAAAACTAGTAGTCTTTCCATCGACAGAAGCTGTTTCACAGCCATGTATAATTATAATATATAATTTACGTAATGTTATTACATATTTAATTCCACTCCCCTGGCGATAATAATTATTGCAGATAATTCTACGAGTTAAATACCAATGTTTAAGGTTTTTATATAACGCTAGCTATTGGATGCATTCGCATATCTCTAGTAGTTGACTTTAACCAAACTCTCTGTCGTTTCGTCAGGAATAGAAAATCACTCACTTTATGTGTACATGCACTTAAATTAAATAACCAGTATTAGCAGAGTTAGCATGTAGCTCGTTAGCTTTACAGGAACCAAAGAAGGTATCTGTACCGGACTGGTGGACAGACGTGAAATCGTCCTCTTCTCCGTCCATGTCTGAACTGAAGGACGGGTCCCGAACTGTTTCCGACTCGGTCCGTTTCCGACTGCTTTAATTTTAGGCGGGGAAATCCAGTTAAAAGAACATTAGGAGCTAAAAGCACCGAGTAACTCCAGCAGCAGCGACACAAGGATCCAAAATGGCGGGTCGTTTCCTCCTGATACGTCACATCGTCTATAACTTTATTGTCACCGTGACGGCGGACAAGGACACGGTCAGCGGCCGATCGATAAAGCATGGATCTATTAAGAGAACTGGTTACTAGTGATGACAACACAAGTCCGAAGCTTCGCTACACGCTAGTGACGGGCAGCTTTTGTCAAGTACCGAACCACTTGAGCCAATTGTTCCCAAAATAGCTTCATCCCTGGATGTTTCAGTTCTAGCGCCCTCTCCTGGCGACAGGCGAACCTTGCACTGCCAGGTTGCAGTCAATCTCATTGTGGTTGGATCTTTTGATCGATCTTTGATTAAAAAGCAAAAAACACTATACTGAATTTAACATTCCGTGGACAAATAAATATTGATGAATGTGTGTATTATTTTCTTAAGGAGAAAATGCTAGGAAAATACGGCATAGGTTGTGTAAACCTGTGACGGGTTACTCACGCAACCTGGCAGTGCAAGGCTCGCATTCCGCCAGAAGAGGGCGCTACACCTGAAACTTCGAGTAACGAACCTACCTGGGAAACAGTTGGGTTGGGTCAAGTGGTTCAGGACTCCAGTACTTGGTGAAAGCTTCATTGGCCCATCACTACTGGATACCATGTTGGCCTTCATCCATTCCTATGTGAAGGTTGCTCAGTGACACCACAGACATGACCAACACTTTGTGTTCCGGGTCGGACAAAAAGCAGGAAGAAAATACAAATTGGTCGGCGCATGTGCAGAAAATCTGGTTGTGGGTTCAGATGGGGCACCGACCCAGCATAGGGCAGAGTTACCTGTTGGACTGTTGTTCTGGTTGTGGGTTCAGATGGGGCACCGACCCAGCATAGGGCAGAGTTACCTGTTGGACTGGTTGTGGGTTCAGATGGGGCACCGACCCAGCATAGGGCAGAGTTACCTGTTGGACTGTTGTTCTGGTTGTGGGTTCAGATGGGGCACCGACCCAGCATAGGGCAGAGTTACCTGTTGGACTGGTTGTGGGTTCAGATGGGGCACCGACCCAGCATAGGGCAGAGTTACCTGTTGGACTGGTTGTGGGTTCAGATGGGGCACCGACCCAGCATAGGGCAAAGTTACCTGTTGGACTGGTTGTGGGTTCAGATGGGGCACCGACCCAGCATAGGGCAGAGTTACCTGTTGGACTGTTTTTGCTCGGGGGCTCAGTTCACCTGCAATCTCATGTTAGGCGAAGGGGCAAAGGTCCAGGTCCCCCCTGGATGAGTCGCTAGTTCCCTATGTGCGTTTGTGGGTTTGGTACCTTGCTCAAGGGCACATCAGTAGTGTTCTGAAGGTGCGCGCCCACACGTTACCTGACGTGTGTGACGTCCACTGCACTCGCAGGTTGACAACGTCTCATTTTTGCTTTAAACCATTTAATTATTTTTCTGATCAGTCGTCTGACATCTGTGTTTGGAACCCACACGCACATACCTGTTATATCCTGCAGTGACGACATAAAGTTCTTAGTTATTATTAGTTATAATAATAATAGCTATTATTATTGTTATTATTATTGTTATTATTAGCATTAGTAGTAGCAGTAGTAATAGCAGTAGTAATAGTAGTAGTAGTAATAGCAGTAGTAGCAGTAGTAATAGTAGTAGTAATAGCAGTAGTAGTAGCAGTAGTAATAGCAGTAGTAGTAATAGTAGTAGTAATAGCAGTAGTAGTAGCAGTAGTTATAGCAGTAGTAGTAGTAGTAGTAATAGTAGTAGTAATAGCAGTAGTAGTAGCAGTAGTAATAGCAGTAGTAGTAATAGTAGTAGTAATAGCAGTAGTAGTAGCAGTAGTAATAGCAGTAGTAGTAATAGTAGTAGTAATAGCAGTAGTAGTAGCAGTAGTTATAGCAGTAGTAGTAGTAGTAATAGTAGTAGTAATAGCAGTAGTAGTAGCAGTAGTAATAGCAGTAGTAGTAATAGTAGTAGTAATAGCAGTAGTAGTAGCAGTAGTCATAGTATTATTCAGCCAAACATTTCTACAATTGTCCAGAAGTTTTAATCCGGAGGTAAAGAATCGATGAATAATGATACTCGTGATAATCTCCCTTTTTGAGTTCCAGTTCTTTTTAATGAAACACAAAAATCGACTGAGGACACGTCTGATAACAAGAGGAAACACGATGGACCGTTTGACTTCAGGGTTTAAATGATGTCCTTGCAGCATTTTTTAATTTTAGTATGAAGTGGAGGGTTGAGCTCTACGACTATTATTAATATGGCAGGCAGACAGACAGGCAGGGAGGGAGGCAGGCAGGCAGGGAGGGAGGGAGGGAGACAGGCAGGCAGGGAGGGAGGCAGGCAGGCAGGCAGGGAGGGAGGCAGGCAGGCAGGGAGGGAGGGAGGCAGACAGGCAGGCAGGGAGGGAGGGAGACAGGCAGGCAGGGAGGGAGGCAGGCAGGGAGGGAGGGAGGGAGGCAGACAGGGAGGGAGGGAGGCAGGCAGGCAGGGAGGGAGGGAGGGAGACAGGCAGGCAGGGAGGGAGGCAGGCAGGCAGGCAGGGAGGGAGGGAGGCAGACAGGCAGGCAGGGAGGGAGGGAGGGAGGGAGGGAGGCAGGCAGGGAGGGAGGGAGGGAGACAGGCAGGCAGGGAGGGAGGCAGGCAGGCAGGGAGGGAGGGAGGCAGACAGGCAGGCAGGGAGGGAGGGAGGCAGGCAGACAGGCAGGCAGGCAGGGAGGGAGGGAGGCAGACAGACAGGGAGGGAGGGAGGGAGGCAGACAGGCAGGCAGGGAGGGAGGGAGGCAGACAGGCAGGGAGGGAGGCAGACAGGCAGGCAGACAGACAGGCAGACAGACGGGCAGGCAGGGAGGGAGGCAGACAGGGAGGGAGGCAGACAGGGAGGGAGGAAGACAGACAGACAGACAGGGAGGGAGGGAGGGAGGGAGGCAGACAGGGAGGGAGGGAGGGAGGCAGGCAGACAGGGAGGGAGGAAGACAGACAGACAGGCAGGGAGGGAGGGAGGCAGACAGGCAGGGAGGGAGGGAGGCAGACAGGCAGGCAGGCAGACAGACGGGCAGGCAGGGAGGGAGGCAGACAGACAGACAGGGAGGGAGGGAGGCAGACATACAGGCAGACAGACAGACAGCACTAGGGTTGAATCTGGCATGGTGAGCAACCCCAACCCTAACCCAACCCTGACCCTGACCCTGACCCAACCCTGACCCTGACCCTGACCCTAACCCTGACCCTAACCCTGACCCTAACCCTAACCCAACCCTGACCCTGACCCTGACCCTAACCCAACCCTGACCCTGACCCTGACCCTAACCCTGACCCTGACCCTACCCCTAACCCTGACCCTGACCCTGACCCTGACCCTAACCCAACCCTGACCCTGACCCTGACCCTAACCCTGACCCTGACCCTGACCCTACCCCTAACCCTGACCCTGACCCTAACCCTAACCCTGACCCTGGTCTCTAACCATCCAACCATAACTGGAGCTGCTCTCAGCTGATGCTGCTTCATCTTTGAACCCAAACTAAAACTCGTTAGTGGACGAGACAGAAAGATGAACAATCCTAGAACGATCTTTTATCTGTCGTTCATTCAGGACACGTCTGCTGGCTCCTCCTCCTGCTCCTCCTCCTGCTCCTCCTCCTGCTCCTCCTCCTGCTCCTCCTCCTGCTCCTGCTCCTGCTCCTGCTCCTCCTCATCCTCCTCTTCAACCATCTCATCGTTCGTACCAGTGAGACGCTGACGGGCGAAGTCTTCGAATATGATGTCATCGTCACTAAGGAGGGAGAAGGAGGTGAGACAGGCAGACGGGCAGGCAGACAGCAGGCAGGCAGGCAGATGGACAGACAGACAGGCAGACGGGCAGGCAGATGGGCAGGCAGACAGCAGGCAGGCAGGCAGGCAGACAGGCAGGCAGGCAGGCAGGCAGACAGGCAGACAGCAGGCAGGCAGACAGGCGAGCAGGCAGACAGGCAGGCAGGCAGGCAGGCAGGCAGGCAGGCAGACAGACAGGCAGGCAGGCAGGCAGGCAGGCAGACAGCAGGCAGGCAGACAGGCGAGCAGGCAGACAGGCAGGCAGGCAGGCAGGCAGACAGGCAGGCAGGCAGGCAGGCAGGCAGACAGCAGGCAGGCAGGCAGGCAGGCAGGCAGACAGGCAGGCAGGCAGGCAGGCAGACAGCAGGCAGGCAGACAGGCGAGCAGGCAGACAGGCAGGCAGGCAGACAGGCAGA
>JAPVLW010000073.1:465000-492500 GCA_027382335.1 Takifugu ocellatus | reverse complement strand
TAGCCAGAGCAAGAACAGCTGCTCCAAGGAGCAACCCTGGTGAGCTAGGGTGGGGTTAGGGGTCATCTGTTGATTCTGATTATGCTTCGTGTGTGATGGTCTGTGCCTACGTTAAGTAGAATTAAGCTAACCCAACCCAGTTGAATCTTATCTATCCATGAGAAAATTAGCAACTTCAGTCTTCAGATTCTTCTCCTCCTTTAAGCTGTCTCCATTTTTTAAAACATCTCGTAGCTCACCGATAGTTTTCCCGACTTTCCTGCCAACGCCCACGTCTTCTCTCATTGGCTGCAGTTCTTTTTGGGATCCTTAGAACTAACCTGCTCCAAATTCCCTCTCAGTCCAAAGTAAACGGTAAGTTAGCTCAATAAGGACCCATTTCAGCCGCTGGAGGATCTGATCGGCTTTTCTCATTGCTCACTCTCAGCGTGTTTTCTGACCGTTTTTTTTAAATTATAAATCTTTTATTGTTTTTTTCAAATACTTCGGAATTAAAAAATAATGAACGGAGGTTTTTGATAAATTGTGCGTGCTCCAGTTTATTGACTGACTTTTCTTTTAATTTCCCACTGAACCCAGAGGTTCCATTAATTATTTTCTAATAATAAATGTTGGGTGACGTGTGGCAGCTGAGCTCAGCCTCTGAATCCTCCTGTCAGGCCCGACACACGTCTGACAGCTCGTCCTGTCTCACTGCCCTGATGCGACGGGTTCGACTCCCGTAGAGAAGAGAAAAGAGCCCATGCTAACCTTGCCGGTGTCCTCTGGGCCTGGCTGCAGCGTGACGGAACAGGGCAGGTTCAGGGGAATCTGACAAGACATGGAGCAGGAAGACTCGAGTACATTGATCTCCGACAGCGCCATCAACAATGTTGAAATGTTTCTAAAGGTTCAAAAGAATGAAAGTTCTCCAAAGTCCTGTAAAGTGATCCAGGTTCTGCTCGAACTGACACTTGCACCAATTTACATCAGAAATGACCCTTTTCAGATTTCTGGTGCCTGAACGAGGCCCTGGGCCAGTGAGAGGCTCGGTACCTGGAAGGTGAACGGGTGCGCGTGTTCTCCCAGCTTCTTCATCAAGCGTTCCTGGAGAAGCGTCAGACGGGTTTCCTGTTCCGCTGAAGGCGGGAACACTTGGCTGTTCGCCACAAATAGGTCTTTTCGGAACGTCAAGCCGAGAACGTCCAGATCTTCTCGACCATAACGGAACGCACAGGTCAAGGTGACAAACACTGGAGGCAGAACACAGATATCTGGGTCTGGGTCTGGGTCTGGTCTGGGTGCCGGGTCCGTTAATAAGCAGTTACTGTCTAGACCAGTGGTCACCAGCCGGCCACTGAAATCAGAGTCAGTCCGACTTTTCATCTGCTCTCAAATAAATCTGAAAAAACGGATCAAGATTTTTGCAACAACATTTTTTTGAATCAACTGTGTTTTTAAAATCAATAGAATTCCTTTGATTCATCTATAAATCTGTGGTTCTGTGTCGTGACAGAATGAAAACGTCCTGCTGACGAGGAACACACAATCACAACGGTCCAACCACAACGTCTCACCTTTCCTGGCTTTCAGGTATTCCGGCTCGATCAATATGACGCCATCTGCAAAATATTCAAGTGTTGCTCACCTGAGAAAATCTGCTGAGCAACATTTCAGGCTTCAGAGCCACTGAAAACAGGAACATTTATCAAGACTGGTCTCACCGACAGGCTCCACCTGATCCACCTGGTCCATGAAGTCTCTCTTCCCCAGGTAGACGGTGAGCTGATGGAAGAGACACAACAGCCACTCAGATGCTAACCCTAACCCTAACAGGTGGGGTGCCACAGGTGTAACACTCACCTTTCCATTGGGACTAGCTTTTTTAAAGACTCTGAAATAGAAAAACACACAGAGTTTGAGATCATGTGACTCCAACCTGCCTCAGGTGGCCGTTCGTGTTCTGGCCCGCCGTCATCAGCTTCAGCCGCAGGTGCTTCTCATCATTTCCTCCCTCTTCCCTCGTTAATGTGGTCATAAATTGGACTCCATTAGCATCAGGATGCTGTTTTAGCAGAAACTGCCGAGGCTCCTGGGAGCTTGCTCAGCATGTGACTGTCTGCTCATCATCGTCATCATCATCGTCATCATCATCATCCATAAACTTCATCCAATCAGCTGCCAGAAACACAGCAGCAACAGATCCGGCAGAAATCAGCAGGAAACTCGGCACAAACAGCACCTGAGTCCCGACCACCGTCACTAATTAACCTCTTCATGACCGATTATAAAATGCAGAATTAAACACGACAGCAGAGGGAAACCATGGAGACGTATCAGGTTTCCTCAGTGGTTCAGCAGGAGGCTGTCAGACCACTTTAGACTCATCAGGACAGGAACAGGAAGTGATTAAAGATTCATCCCCAGAAGAGCCAACGAACATTTAGTGGGAAGAAAAGCAAACGTGATGGCGAGAGAAGCGAGAAGGACGGAGGGAAAAAGTTTTAAAACTATAAAAAATGAAGATCAACAGTTGCACTTTTGGATCTTTTCTTCTTTTGTGGTGTTTCAGTTCACACCATTTCCTGGGAGAGTTTTAGTTCAGTTGGTTAGTAGACTGTTGGTTAGCAGGCTGTTGGTTAGCAGACTGGTGGTTAGTAGACTGTTGGTTAGCAGGCTGTTGGTTAGCAGACTGGTGGTTAGCAGGCTGTTGGTTAGCAGGCTGTTGGTTATCAGACTGGTGGTTAGTAGACTGTTGGTTAGCAGGCTGTTGGTTAGTAGACTGGTGGTTAGCAGGCTGTTGGTTAGCAGGCTGTTGGTTATCAGACTGGTGGTTAGTAGACTGTTGGTTAGCAGACTGGTGGTTAGCAGGCTGTTGGTTAGCAGGCTGTTGGTTATCAGACTGGTGGTTAGTAGACTGTTGGTTAGCAGGCTGTTGGTTATCAGACTGTTGGTTAGTAGACTGTTGGTTAGCAGGCTGTTGGTTATCAGACTGTTGGTTAGTAGACTGTTGGTTAGCAGGCTGTTGGTTAGCAGACTGGTGGTTAGTAGACTGTTGGTTAGCAGACTGGTGGTTAGTAGACTGTTGGTTAGCAGGCTGTTGGTTATCAGACTGGTGGTTAGTAGACTCTTGGTTACAGCAGACTGCACTTGTTACTCTAACCAGCAGCTGATTTCAATTATTTCCACTGGTCTGTCGGCAGAGTTCTGTCCTCACAGAAGGGTTCATCCAACTGATCAGGACAATCTGGCTGATCAATAATCAATCAGGTGCTTAGCTGATGAGTCCTCCTGTCACGTCTGTCTGTGTTGGAGCGTTGGTACGTGGTAATGTGCCGGTAAACACCTGTGAAGGTAAACACAGCCTCACCGACTGATGAGGAGCCGCCACACCGAGCTCCACATCTGTTAATTGAGCTTAGTGCTAGTTAGTGAAGCTGTCTCTAGTTAGTGAAGCTGTCACTAGTTAGTGGAGCTATCTCTAGTTAGTGAAGCTGTCTCTAGTTAGTGAAGCTGTCACTAGTTAGTGAAGCTATCTCTAGTTAGTGAAGCTGTCTCTAGTTAGAGAAGCTGTCTCTAGTTAGTGAAGCTGTCTCTAGTCAGTGAAGCTGTCACTAG
Source organism: Takifugu ocellatus (assembly GCA_027382335.1). Lineage (NCBI taxonomy): Eukaryota > Metazoa > Chordata > Actinopteri > Tetraodontiformes > Tetraodontidae > Takifugu > Takifugu ocellatus. The sequence continues at coordinate 488,903 of JAPVLW010000073.1, read as the reverse complement.
TTAGTGAAGCTGTCTCTAGTTAGTGAAGCTATCTCTAGTCAGTGAAGCTGTCTCTAGTTAGTGAAGCTGTCTCTAGTTAGTGAAGCTGTCTCCAGTCAGTGAAGCTGTCTCTAGTCAGTGAAGCTGTCACTAGTTAGTGAAGCTGTCTCTAGTTAGTGAAGCTATCTCTAGTCAGTGAAGCTATCTCTAGTTAGTGAAGCTGTCTCTAGTTAGAGAAGCTGTCTCTAGTTAGTGAAGCTGTCTCTAGTCAGTGAAGCTGTCACTAGTTAGTGAAGCTGTCTCTAGTTAGTGAAGCTATCTCTAGTCAGTTAAGCTGTCTCTAGTTAGTGAAGCTGTCTCTAGTTAGTGAAGCTGTCTCCAGTCAGTGAAGCTGTCTCTAGTTAGTGAAGCTGTCTCCAGTCAGTGAAGCTGTCTCTAGTTAGAGAAGCTGTCTCTAGTTAGTGAAGCTGTCTCTAGTCAGTGAAGCTGTCACTAGTTAGTGAAGCTGTCTCTAGTTAGTGAAGCTATCTCTAGTCAGTGAAGCTGTCTCTAGTTAGTGAAGCTGTCTCCAGTCAGTGAAGCTGTCTCCAGTCAGTGAAGCTGTTTCTAGTTAGAGAAGCTGTCTCTAGTCAGTGAAGCTGTCTCTAGTCAGTGCAGCTGTCTCTAGTTAGTGAAGCTATCTCTAGTTAGTGAAGCTGTCTCTAGTTAGAGAAGTTATTTCTAGTCAGTGAAGCTATCTCTAGTTAGTGAAGCTATCTCTAGTCAGTGAAGCTGTCTCTAGTTAGTGAAGCTATCTCTAGTTAGAGAAGCTATCTCTAGCTAGTGAAGCTATCTCTAGTCAGTGAAGCTGTCTCTAGTTAGTGAAGCTATCTCTAGTTAGTGAAGCTGTCTCTAGTCAGTGAAGCTATCTCTAGTTAGTGAAGCTGTCTCTAGTCAGTGCAGCTGTCTCTAGTTAGTGAAGCTGTCTCTAGTTAGTGAAGCTATCTCTAGTTAGTGAAGCTGTCTCTAGTTAGAGAAGTTATTTCTAGTCAGTGAAGCTGTCTCTAGTTAGTGAAGCTATCTCTAGTTAGTGAAGCTATCTCTAGTTAGTGAAGCTGTCTCTAGTCAGTGAAGCTATTTCTAGTCAGTCATTGTGGTTCCTGATTCCTGGTACCTGGTCTGTGGTTCTGGGGGAACTGCAGACCCAGCCAGTTGCTGGGTCTGAATGAGACCAGTAGCTGGGTCTGAATGAGACCAGTAGCTGGGTCTGAATGAGACCAGTTGCTGGGTCTGAATGAGACCAGTTGCTGGGTCTGAATGAGACCATTAGTGGGTCTGAATGAGACCATGAGTGGGTCTGAATGAGACCAGTAGTGGGTCTGAATGAGACCAGTTGCTGGGTCTGAATGAGACCAGTTGCTGGGTCTGAATGAGACCATTAGTGGGTCTGAATGAGACCATGAATGGGTCTGAATGAGACCAGTAGTGGGTCTGAATGAGACCATGAGTGGGTCTGAATGAGACAGTAGTGGGTCTGAATGAGACCAGTAGTGGGTCTGAATGAGACCATGAGTGGGTCTGAATGAGACCAGTAGTGGGTCTGAATGAGACCAGTAGTGGGTCTGAATGAGACCATGAGTGGGTCTGAATGAGACCAGTAGTGGGTCTGAATGAGACCATGAGTGGGTCTGAATGAGACCATTAGTGGGTCTGAATGAGACCAGTAGTGGGTCTGAATGAGACCAGTAGTGGGTCTGAATGAGACCAGTATGAATGGATGAGAATATTTCTTCATAAATAAACTCAACATTTAAAAACTGCATCTGTTTCTGGAATATCACAATAATAATACACAATAATAACACAACATGCCAAGACCACCATATGAAGCCGATCCAGATCCACAGAGAGGATCAGCAGATCTACTGGACCAGATTCTCAGCAGTGAAAGACATAAAAACGCTGTTGGAATAAACAGACTCACTACCTGGTTGCTTTATCCACCATGGCGTTGATGATGAGGAGCTGAACACAGCTGGACAGAGAGATGATGATAAAGAGGATGGAGGATGAGCGATGCTGTTGCCGTGGAAACAAAAAAGGGCTCTCTCTCAGGAAGTGGTCATCAGACTGTTGCGATTTTAAGCAGGAAGTAAATAACAGAAGGCTCCATCTCAGCTGGGACTGAACAACCATTCAAGCCCCCAACCCCGCCCCGCCCACTGTCGCCCCGCCCCTGATGTGACCCCGCCCCTTCCCTATGTGACCCCGCCCCTCCCCCAGCTCCCTGCCTCCACACCAGTTAAATGCTGCAGGACTCACAGGACTGGTGGCTTCTCTGACTTTCTGACAGCAGATGAATGTTTTTGGGATCGTTTCAGCTTTTCCTTCATTAGCAACACGTCTGAATATCAAAAATCAAGTTGTCACCTTCACAATTTCTACATTTGACATGAAAAACCATCTCCACACATTGTAATTCTGTATTTATTAGTCACAAACATTTTAAAGAAGAAAATCTGACGCTGATGTAAAACAAGTGGCGCATATATTTAAAAAATGACTCAAGACATTTGAAAAATAAATTAAAATCCAGAAGGAAAAACCGTGTGTAGGATATCATGACTGCTTTTTAATGAGTTTTGAAACATTCAAACCATGTATGAGCGCAGCTCTGACAGGCTGAAAGACCCTAATAAAATCCCAAATCTTTTGATTGATCTATTAAACATAACTCTATTAAACGTGAAGGCAGCGACGCCACGCAGGCTGAAGAAACTTCTGCTAACAAAAAGCTAAAATCAGCAGGCACAAGAAGCTAACCTGAACTCAGCAACACGACTCGGTCAACTCAAAGGTGACATACACTCACCCACCCACCACTTTATCAGGTACTTTCTTAGGTACCTTTTTGGGTCCACCTTGCTGGTAAAAGGTTGGACCCACTCCCTGCAGAACTAGCTTGTGTTGGGAACATTCCTCAGAAATATTAGCATCACTCAGTTTCTGCAGATTTGTCAGCTGCACATCTATGATGCGAATCGTGCATTCCACCACGTCCCAAATTGCTCTATTGGGTTGAGATCTTGTGACTGGAACTCACTTTCATGTTGCAAAAAGCCAGTTTGAGATGATATGTGCATTGTGACAGGGAGAAGTAGCCACCAGAAGACGGATACACTGTGGTCCTAAAGGGATGAACATGCATAATATACACCCCACCATTGGACCAGCACCAGCCCGGGCCAGCCATACGAGAGGAGCAGGAGAACCCTAACCCTTTCCACCAAACCTTCGGAATGTCACAGACTTGTTTTTCAGTCTTCTATCGTCCAAGTTTGGTGACTCAGTTATTATAATGAGAGTCACTTAAAACCCGTCTGAGGCTCGGCTTGAACTTCAGCGAATGGTCCTGAACACATCTGCAGCCATGTCATCGGCTGATCGGGTATTTGTGTTAACGAGCCAGTCAACATATTAAAGACGTCGTAACGTGGCCAGCGAGGGAACGTTCCACCCAGATTAGCTGCAGTAGCTTTAACTCGTGTGTTCACCACAACTCTTTTCATAGATGAGTCTTTGAAGATTTCAATATTAAACTAAAAAAAGGTCCTTTTGACCTTGTAACGATGTCAGTTGCCTTTTTTCTGTGGTGCGTTCACACCTCTCACGGCCTCAGGCGATCACCTGATCCCCGTCACTCGTCCAGTTCAAATTAATCTCAGCTTTCATCCTGAAGCAACACCATCAGAAAAGCGTTATTTTTATCCGGCTGGTCCAACGCAGCAGGAGTGTTCAGACGTCACTCCACAGCACAGCCGTCCGACCCTTATCCACACTGACAACATACTTCCCCGATGGCGACCAGGACACTGCGCTGATAGCTGAGCTGAGGAGAGACAGAGGAGCCATGAAAGGAACCTTCATCATTCTGGGGTCCACTCACTCAATAATACATGTTAGCATTTGTCCTGGCCTGTTAGCATGCATGCTATTTTCCCACTGACAATAGGGAGACATGACTGTCAGCTTATTAGCTTATTTTATAACATAATTTCCATAGATTTGAAGCAAAATGATGCTCATCTTTCAATATCTCACAGGTGGTTTCCAGGCAGGTGTCGCTCCATCTTGCCAGTGGACACGTTCCAGATGTAAAGGGTGCCGTCAGCTGACCCGGCTGCCAGAAAACCTCCATCTGGGCTGTTGACGTTATAGCATTAGCATGGCTACAACCTTCAACACAGTACGACCCCACAAAAATTGAACCTGATCCGTGAGCTCGTACTCGGTCCTGGACTCACAACTAGAACTCCTGATGAAGATCAACCTCTCAGATCTCCTCTCAGGCCTCCAGGGGCCTCCAGAGGCCTTCAGGGGCCTCCAAGGGCCTCCAGGGGCCTCCAGGGGTTTTGGGAGTGGCAGTTGAGCAACATTGGGATCTCACCAAGGGACTCCTTCCAATATCCTCGGATAACCCTAACCCCCTGACCCTCTAACCCTAACCCTCTACCCTGACGATCTACCCTGACCCTCTACCCTGACCCTCTATCCTGACCCTGACCCTCTACCCAAACCCTCTACCCTGACCCTCTACCCAGACCCTCTACCCTGACCCTCTACCCTGACCCTCTACCCAGACCCTCTACCCTGACCCTCTAACCCTCACCCTCTAACCCTGACCCTCTACCCTGACCCTCTACCCTGACCCTCTACCCTGACCCTCTACCCAGACCCTCTACCCTGACCCTCTACCCAGACCCTCTACCCTGACCCTCTACCCAGACCCTCTACCCTGACCCTCTACCCTGACCCTCTACCCTGACCCTCTACCCAGACCCTCTACCCTGACCCTCTAACCCTCACCCTCTAACCCTGACCCTCTACCCTGACCCTCTAACCCTCACCCTCTAACCCTGACCCTCTACCCTGACCCTCTACCCTGACCCTCTACCCTGACCCTCTAACCCTAACCCTCTAACCCTCACCCTCTACCCAGACCCTCTACCCTGACCCTCTACCCAGACCCTCTACCCAGACCCTCTACCCTCACCCTCTAACCCTAACGCGCGACGACGGCATTGAGGCGAATCTACTGACGTCACCAGACCATGTGAAGCCGCCATGACAGGAAGGAGAAAAGTGGACCAGAACTGACCTGATGACGGCTTTGGTGCTGTCACTGCCACAACTGAATCCATCAGCTCTGTCACACACAGACACACACACAGACACACACACACACAGACACACACACACTCTCACACAGACACACACACACGCACACACACACACACACACACAGACACACACACACACACACACACACACAGACACACAGACACAGTGAGAGTTGACCTGATCACAGATGATCATTAATTCAGGGTTAATGTTAATCGTTGTACCTGAAGGAGGTGCACTCATTACTCCACCTCCTCAGATCCAACAGCTGGAGGTGGTTGTCACGGCAACAGCTGAGCAGCTGCCGGTGATCACTGCTGATGTCCAGCGACGTCACTTTACCCTCAACAGGAAGTTCCTGAATGCAGCTGAGTGTTCTGTGGACAACGTCATCATGTCTCCCGGGGTCACTGCTGCAGGTCACCTGACGCTGCTGCAGGTCACATGATGCTGCTGCATGTCACATGATGCTGCTGCAGGTCACCTGACGCTGCTGCAGGTCACCTGATGCTGCTGCAGGTCACCTGACGCTGCTGCAGGTCACCTGATGCTGCTGCAGGTCACCTGACGCTGCTGCAGGTCACATGACGCTGCTGCATGTCACCTGACGCTGCTGCAGGTCACATGACGCTGCTGCAGGTCACCTGACGCTGCTGCAGGTCACATGACGCTGCTGCAGGTCACCTGATGCTGCTGCAGGTCACCTGACGCTGCAGCAGGTCACCTGACGCTGCTGCAGGTCACATGACGCTGCTGCAGGTCACCTGACGGTGCTGCAGGTCACATGATGCTGCTGCAGGTCACCTGACGCTGCTGCAGGTCACCTGATGCTGCTGCAGGTCACATGATGCTGCTGCAGGTCACATGATGCTGCTGCAGGTCACCTGATGCTGCAGGTCACATGACACTGCTGCAGGTCACCTGACGCTGCTGCAGGTCACCTGACGGTGCTGCAGGTCACATGACGCTGCTGCAGGTCACATGACGCTGCTGCAGGTCACATGACGCTGCTGCAGGTCACCTGACGCTGCTGCAGGTCACATGACGCTGCTGCAGGTCACCTGACGCTGCTGCAGGTCACATGACGCTGCTGCAGGTCACATGGCGCTGCTGCAGGTCACCTGACGGTGCTGCAGGTCACCTGACGCTGCTGCAGGTCACCTGACACTGCTGCAGGTCACATGACGGTGCTGCAAGTCACCTGACGCTGCTGCAGGTCACCTGACGGTGCTGCAGGTCACATGACGCTGCTGCAGGTCACATGACGCTGCTGCAGGTCACATGACGCTGCTGCAGGTCACCTGACGCTGCTGCAGGTCACATGACGCTGCTGCAGGTCACCTGACGCTGCTGCAGGTCACCTGACGCTGCTGCAGGTCACATGATGCTGCTGCATGTCACCTGATGCTGCTGCAGGTCACATGACGCTGCTGCATGTCAGCTGACGCTGCTGCAGGTCACATGACGCTGCTGCAGGTCACCTGACGCTGCTGCAGGTCACATGACGCTGCTGCAGGTCACCTGACGCTGCTGCAGGTCACATGACGCTGCTGCAGGTCACCTGACGCTGCTGCAGGTCACATGACGCTGCTGCAGGTCACCTGACGCTGCTGCAGGTCACCTGACGCTGCTGCAGGTCACATGACGCTGCTGCATGTCACCTGACGGTGCTGCAGGTCACATGACGCTGCTGCAGGTCACCTGACGCTGCTGCAGGTCACATGACGCTGCTGCAGGTCACATGACGCTGCTGCAGGTCACATGACGCTGCTGCATGTCACATGACGCTGCTGCAGGTCACCTGACGCTGCTGCAGGTCACCTGACGCTGCAGCAGGTCACCTGACGCTGCAGCAGGTCACATGACGGTGCTGCAGGTCACCTGACGCTGCTGCAGGTCACCTGACGCTGCTGCAGGTCACCTGACGCTGCTGCAGGTCACCTGACGCTGCAGCAGGTCACCTGACGCTGCAGCAGGTCACCTGACGCTGCTGCAGGTCACATGACGCTGCTGCAGGTCACATGACGCTGCTGCAGGTCACCTGACGCTGCAGCAGGTCACCTGACGCTGCAGCAGGTCACCTGACGCTGCTGCAGGTCAAGTGACTGAGTGAGGGGTCACAGATGAGCGAGTGAAGGGTCACAGATGAGTGAGTGAAGGGTCACAGATGAGCGAGTGAGGGGTCACAGATGAGCGAGTGAGGGGTCACAGATGAGCGAGTGAGGGGTCACAGATGAGCGAGTGAGGGGTCACAGATGAGCGAGTGAGGGGTCACAGATGAGCGAGTGAGGGGTCACCTGCTGTCCCAGACTCTGATCCTACAGTCGTAGTGTCCACTGATGATCAGGTGATCTGCACAGACCAGGTCACTGCAGTAAGATGTCACCTGCACCACCTGCACACCTGAACATTTGCATCAGGAGTGAGTGGATGATGATGAACACATGATTATTGGGTCATCTCTCATGATCAGACTGACAGGCAGCTCGGTGAAGGTCCCAGTGTCTGATGGTTCTGTCTGTGCTGCCAGTGGCCACCTGATGGGGGAGCGTGCAGAATCTGGCCACTGTCACCTTCCGACTGTGGCCTGTCAGGGTCAGCTGGTACACAGGTGAGGGTTAGCCTAGCCTAGCCCTAGGGTTAGCCTAGCCTAGCCCTAGGGTTGTGCAGTCAACCATGTGGACCAGGAGAAGTTACAGGTGAGTTACCTTTGGTGTAACGCTCCCCCGCTGCCACAACAGTGCTGACTTATCATAGGAGGCCGCCAGGATCCTGTCGCCCTGAGCAAAAGCCACACATGAGACCTCCCCTGACCTCCGCTGACCTCCACTGACCTCCACTGACCTCCGCTGACCCGCAAACATTCAAGTGTACCATGTGACTGAAGTCGATACAGGTGATCCCCTCGGTGCTGCCACCCAGTGTCGCTCGGTGACTCAGTGACCCTGATGATGAGAGTGGTGAGGTCAGAGGTTACAACATTAACATGGCAAGAGCAGGTCAGAACGCACCTGGTCAGGGTGTCAGAACGCACCTGGTCAGGGTGTCAGAACGCACCTGGTGAAAGTGTCAGAACGCACCTGGTCAGGGTGTCAGAACACACCTGGTGAGGGTGTCAGAACGCACCTGGTCAGGGTGTCAGAACGCACCTGGTCAGGGTGTCAGAACGCACCTGGTGAGGGTGTCAGAACGCACCTGGTGAAGGTGTCAGAACACACCTGGTGAGGGTGTCAGAACGCACCTGGTGAAGGTGTCAGAACGCACCTGGTCAGGGTGTCAGAACGCACCTGGTCAGGGTGTCAGAACGCACCTGGTCAGGGTGTCAGAACGCACCTGGTGAGGGTGTCAGAACGCACCTGGTGAGGGTGTCAGAACACACCTGGTCAGGGTGTCAGAACGCACCTGGTGAGGGTGTCAGAACACACCTGGTCAGGGTGTCAGAACGCACCTGGTGAGGGTGTCAGAACGCACCTGGTCAGGGTGTCAGAACGCACCTGGTGAGGGTGTCAGAACACACCTGGTCAGGGTGTCAGAACGCACCTGGTCAGGGTGTCAGAACGCACCTGGTGAAGGTGTCAGAACGCACCTGGTCAGGGTGTCAGAACGCACCTGGTGAAGGTGTCAGAACGCACCTGGTCAGGGTGTCAGAACGCACCTGGTGAAGGTGTCAGAACGCACCTGGTCAGGGTGTCAGAACGCACCTGGTCAGGGTGTCAGAACACACCTGGTCAGGGTGTCAGAACGCACCTGGTGAAGGTGTCAGAACGCACCTGGTGAGGGTGTCAGAACACACCTGGTCAGGGTGTCAGAACGCACCTGGTCAGGGTGTCAGAACGCACCTGGTGAGGGTGTCAGAACGCACCTGGTCAGGGTGTCAGAACGCACCTGGTGAGGGTGTCAGAACGCACCTGGTCAGGGTGTCAGAACGCACCTGGTCAGGGTGTCAGAACGCACCTGGTGAAGGTGTCAGAACGCACCTGGTGAGGGTGTCAGAACGCACCTGGTCAGGGTGTCAGAACGCACCTGGTCAGGGTGTCAGAACGCACCTGGTGAGGGTGTCAGAACGCACCTGGTGAAGGTGTCAGAACGCACCTGGTGAGGGTGTCAGAACGCACCTGGTGAGGGTGTCAGAACGCACCTGGTCAGGGTGTCAGAACGCACCTGGTCAGGGTGTCAGAACGCACCTGGTGAGGGTGTCAGAACGCACCTGGTGAGGGTGTCAGAACGCACCTGGTCAGGGTGTCAGAACGCACCTGGTGAGGGTGTCAGAACGCACCTGGTGAAAGTGTCAGAACGCACCTGGTGAGGGTGTCAGAACGCACCTGGTGAGGGTGTCAGAACGCACCTGGTGAAGGTGTCAGAACGCACCTGGTCAGGGTGTCAGAACGCACCTGGTGAAGGTGTCAGAACGCACCTGGTGAGGGTGTCAGAACGCACCTGGTGAGGGTGTCAGAACGCACCTGGTGAGGGTGTCAGAACGCACCTGGTCAGGGTGTCAGAACGCACCTGGTGAGGGTGTCAGAACGCACCTGGTCAGGGTGTCAGAACACACCTGGTCAGGGTGTCAGAACGCACCTGGTGAAGGTGTCAGAACACACCTGGTCAGGGTGTCAGAACGCACCTGGTCAGGGTGTCAGAACGCACCTGGTGAGGGTGTCAGAACGCACCTGGTCAGGGTGTCAGAACGCACCTGGTGAGGGTGTCAGAACGCACCTGGTCAGGGTGTCAGAACGCACCTGGTCAGGGTGTCAGAACGCACCTGGTCAGGGTGTCAGAACGCACCTGGTGAAGGTGTCAGAACGCACCTGGTGAGGGTGTCAGAACGCACCTGGTGAAGGTGTCAGAACGCACCTGGTGAAGGTGTCAGAACGCACCTGGTGAGGGTGTCAGAACGCACCTGGTCAGGGTGTCAGAACGCACCTGGTGAGGGTGTCAGAACGCACCTGGTCAGGGTGTCAGAACGCACCTGGTGAGGGTGTCAGAACGCACCTGGTGAAGGTGTCAGAACGCACCTGGTGAGGGTGTCAGAACGCACCTGGTGAAGGTGTCAGAACGCACCTGGTGAGGGTGTCAGAACGCACCTGGTCAGGGTGTCAGAACGCACCTGGTGAGGGTGTCAGAACGCACCTGGTGAGGGTGTCAGAACGCACCTGGTGAGGGTGTCAGAACGCACCTGGTGAGGGTGTCAGAACGCACCTGGTGAAGGTGTCAGAACGCACCTGGTCAGGGTGTCAGAACGCACCTGGTGAGGGTGTCAGAACGCACCTGGTCAGGGTGTCAGAACGCACCTGGTGAGGGTGTCAGAACGCACCTGGTGAAGGTGTCAGAACGCACCTGGTGAAGGTGTCAGAACGCACCTGGTGAGGGTGTCAGAACGCACCTGGTCAGGGTGTCAGAACGCACCTGGTGAGGGTGTCAGAACGCACCTGGTCAGGGTGTCAGAACGCACCTGGTGAGGGTGTCAGAACGCACCTGGTCAGGGTGTCAGAACGCACCTGGTCAGGGTGTCAGAACGCACCTGGTGAGGGTGTCAGAACGCACCTGGTCAGGGTGTCAGAACGCACCTGGTGAAGGTGTCAGAACGCACCTGGTCAGGGTGTCAGAACGCACCTGGTGAGGGTGTCAGAACGCACCTGGTCAGGGTGTCAGAACGCACCTGGTGAGGGTGTCAGAACGCACCTGGTCAGGGTGTCAGAACGCACCTGGTCAGGGTGTCAGAACGCACCTGGTGAAGGTGTCAGAACGCACCTGGTCAGGGTGTCAGAACGCACCTGGTGAAGGTGTCAGAACGCACCTGGTCAGGGTGTCAGAACGCACCTGGTGAAGGTGTCAGAACGCACCTGGTGAGGGTGTCAGAACGCACCTGGTCAGGGTGTCAGAACGCACCTGGTGAAGGTGTCAGAACGCACCTGGTGAAGGTGTCAGAACGCACCTGGTGAGGGTGTCAGAACGCACCTGGTGAGGGTGTCAGAACGCACCTGGTCAGGGTGTCAGAACGCACCTGGTCAGGGTGTCAGAACGCACCTGGTGAGGGTGTCAGAACGCACCTGGTGAAGGTGTCAGAACGCACCTGGTGAGGGTGTCAGAACGCACCTGGTGAGGGTGTCAGAACGCACCTGGTGAGGGTGTCAGAACGCACCTGGTGAGGGTGTCAGAACGCACCTGGTGAGGGTGTCAGAACGCACCTGGTGAGGGTGTCAGAACGCACCTGGTGAGGGTGTCAGAACGCACCTGGTGAGGGTGTCAGAACGCACCTGGTGAGGGTGTCAGAACGCACCTGGTGAGGGTGTCAGAACGCACCTGGTGAGGGTGTCAGAACGCACCTGGTCAGGGTGTCAGAACGCACCTGGTCAGGGTGTCAGAACGCACCTGGTGAGGGTGTCAGAACGCACCTGGTCAGGGTGTCAGAACGCACCTGGTGAGGGTGTCAGAACGCACCTGGTGAAGGTGTCAGAACGCACCTGGTGAGGGTGTCAGAACGCACCTGGTGAGGGTGTCAGAACGCACCTGGTGAAGGTGTCAGAACGCACCTGGTCAGGGTGTCAGAACGCACCTGGTGAAGGTGTCAGAACGCACCTGGTGAAGGTGTCAGAACGCACCTGGTGAGGGTGTCAGAACGCACCTGGTGAGGGTGTCAGAACGCACCTGGTCAGGGTGTCAGAACGCACCTGGTGAGGGTGTCAGAACGCACCTGGTGAAGGTGTCAGAACGCACCTGGTGAGGGTGTCAGAACGCACCTGGTGAGGGTGTCAGAACGCACCTGGTGAAGGTGTCAGAACGCACCTGGTGAGGGTGTCAGAACGCACCTGGTCAGGGTGTCAGAACGCACCTGGTGAGGGTGTCAGAACGCACCTGGTCAGGGTGTCAGAACGCACCTGGTCAGGGTGTCAGAACGCACCTGGTGAAGGTGTCAGAACGCACCTGGTCAGGGTGTCAGAACGCACCTGGTGAAGGTGTCAGAACGCACCTGGTGAGGGTGTCAGAACGCACCTGGTGAGGGTGTCAGAACGCACCTGGTCAGGGTGTCAGAACGCACCTGGTGAGGGTGTCAGAACGCACCTGGTCAGGGTGTCAGAACGCACCTGGTGAGGGTGTCAGAACGCACCTGGTCAGGGTGTCAGAACGCACCTGGTCAGGGTGTCAGAACGCACCTGGTGAAGGTGTCAGAACGCACCTGGTCAGGGTGTCAGAACGCACCTGGTGAAGGTGTCAGAACGCACCTGGTCAGGGTGTCAGAACGCACCTGGTGAAGGTGTCAGAACGCACCTGGTGAGGGTGTCAGAACGCACCTGGTCAGGGTGTCAGAACGCACCTGGTGAAGGTGTCAGAACGCACCTGGTGAAGGTGTCAGAACGCACCTGGTGAGGGTGTCAGAACGCACCTGGTGAGGGTGTCAGAACGCACCTGGTCAGGGTGTCAGAACGCACCTGGTCAGGGTGTCAGAACGCACCTGGTGAGGGTGTCAGAACGCACCTGGTGAAGGTGTCAGAACGCACCTGGTGAGGGTGTCAGAACGCACCTGGTGAGGGTGTCAGAACGCACCTGGTCAGGGTGTCAGAACGCACCTGGTGAGGGTGTCAGAACGCACCTGGTCAGGGTGTCAGAACGCACCTGGTGAGGGTGTCAGAACGCACCTGGTCAGGGTGTCAGAACGCACCTGGTCAGGGTGTCAGAACGCACCTGGTGAGGGTGTCAGAACGCACCTGGTCAGGGTGTCAGAACGCACCTGGTGAGGGTGTCAGAACGCACCTGGTGAAGGTGTCAGAACGCACCTGGTGAGGGTGTCAGAACGCACCTGGTGAGGGTGTCAGAACGCACCTGGTGAAGGTGTCAGAACGCACCTGGTCAGGGTGTCAGAACGCACCTGGTGAAGGTGTCAGAACGCACCTGGTGAAGGTGTCAGAACGCACCTGGTGAGGGTGTCAGAACGCACCTGGTGAGGGTGTCAGAACGCACCTGGTCAGGGTGTCAGAACACACCTGGTGAGGGTGTCAGAACGCACCTGGTGAAGGTGTCAGAACGCACCTGGTGAGGGTGTCAGAACGCACCTGGTGAGGGTGTCAGAACGCACCTGGTGAAGGTGTCAGAACGCACCTGGTCAGGGTGTCAGAACGCACCTGGTGAAGGTGTCAGAACGCACCTGGTGAGGGTGTCAGAACACACCTGGTCAGGGTGTCAGAACGCACCTGGTGAGGGTGTCAGAACGCACCTGGTCAGGGTGTCAGAACACACCTGGTCAGGGTGTCAGAACGCACCTGGTGAAGGTGTCAGAACGCACCTGGTGAGGGTGTCAGAACACACCTGGTCAGGGTGTCAGAACGCACCTGGTGAAGGTGTCAGAACACACCTGGTCAGGGTGTCAGAACGCACCTGGTCAGGGTGTCAGAACGCACCTGGTGAGGGTGTCAGAACGCACCTGGTCAGGGTGTCAGAACGCACCTGGTGAGGGTGTCAGAACGCACCTGGTCAGGGTGTCAGAACGCACCTGGTCAGGGTGTCAGAACGCACCTGGTCAGGGTGTCAGAACGCACCTGGTGAAGGTGTCAGAACGCACCTGGTGAGGGTGTCAGAACGCACCTGGTCAGGGTGTCAGAACGCACCTGGTGAGGGTGTCAGAACGCACCTGGTGAAGGTGTCAGAACGCACCTGGTGAGGGTGTCAGAACGCACCTGGTCAGGGTGTCAGAACGCACCTGGTGAGGGTGTCAGAACGCACCTGGTCAGGGTGTCAGAACGCACCTGGTGAGGGTGTCAGAACGCACCTGGTGAAGGTGTCAGAACGCACCTGGTGAGGGTGTCAGAACGCACCTGGTGAGGGTGTCAGAACGCACCTGGTGAAGGTGTCAGAACGCACCTGGTCAGGGTGTCAGAACGCACCTGGTGAAGGTGTCAGAACGCACCTGGTCAGGGTGTCAGAACGCACCTGGTGAGGGTGTCAGAACGCACCTGGTGAGGGTGTCAGAACGCACCTGGTGAGGGTGTCAGAACGCACCTGGTGAAGGTGTCAGAACGCACCTGGTCAGGGTGTCAGAACGCACCTGGTGAGGGTGTCAGAACGCACCTGGTCAGGGTGTCAGAACGCACCTGGTGAGGGTGTCAGAACGCACCTGGTGAAGGTGTCAGAACGCACCTGGTGAAGGTGTCAGAACGCACCTGGTGAGGGTGTCAGAACGCACCTGGTCAGGGTGTCAGAACGCACCTGGTCAGGGTGTCAGAACGCACCTGGTGAGGGTGTCAGAACGCACCTGGTCAGGGTGTCAGAACGCACCTGGTGAGGGTGTCAGAACGCACCTGGTCAGGGTGTCAGAACGCACCTGGTCAGGGTGTCAGAACGCACCTGGTGAGGGTGTCAGAACGCACCTGGTCAGGGTGTCAGAACGCACCTGGTGAGGGTGTCAGAACGCACCTGGTCAGGGTGTCAGAACGCACCTGGTCAGGGTGTCAGAACGCACCTGGTGAAGGTGTCAGAACGCACCTGGTCAGGGTGTCAGAACGCACCTGGTGAAGGTGTCAGAACGCACCTGGTCAGGGTGTCAGAACGCACCTGGTGAAGGTGTCAGAACGCACCTGGTGAAGGTGTCAGAACGCACCTGGTGAGGGTGTCAGAACGCACCTGGTCAGGGTGTCAGAACGCACCTGGTGAAGGTGTCAGAACGCACCTGGTGAGGGTGTCAGAACGCACCTGGTGAAGGTGTCAGAACGCACCTGGTGAGGGTGTCAGAACGCACCTGGTGAGGGTGTCAGAACGCACCTGGTCAGGGTGTCAGAACGCACCTGGTGAGGGTGTCAGAACGCACCTGGTCAGGGTGTCAGAACGCACCTGACGTGATGTCCCACAGCTTGATGACTTTGTCGGTTCCTCCAGTTGCCAGCAGGCCTAAAGAACTGAAGCTCACAGCATTGATGCCTTGCTCGTGGGCTTCCTGAAAGATGGACAACAGGAAATGTTGTAATCAGAGAATCTCTCTAACCTCCGTATCCCAAACACACTCAGTGGTGTGTAGTTGAGTAGTTGTGTAGTTGAGTAGTTGTGTAGTTGTACCAATACTTGCAGGGCTCTGACGGGGACTCTGGCTGACCAACAGAACCCTGCAGAACCGGCCTGATCCTCCTCCAGAACGTCACCTGTGTGGATTCGCTTCTTTCTGCTCCCCAAAACGAGATGAACCGAAATCACGACGCTTCGAAGCAACAATGGATCAAAGTGAGTCGGACTTACTGAAAAAGCTTTAGGATGGGGTAGAAGATCCTGGGTGACGTGACCGAGGTTCTGAGGAAGAAAGAATGAAAGAAAAGAGAAATGTGGAATCACAGGTCACCTGAGTCTCACCTGTAGACTCAGGTGCTCCCCTCTTTACGTCTGGAGATGAAGATTTGGATCTGGAGGTGAAACATCTCGGTCCTGCCCTCCACGATCATGTTGTGGTCTTCCTTCATCTTAGACAGTACGATCACGTGCGCAGCTCGTGCACGCAGGAGTACAGTGACTTTCTACACACTCCTTCACTTGAGGGCGCGACGCCATCGTTTAGAGCTTCATACTGAGGGACACCTTCGTGTTCACAGGTGGATGGTCTCACCTGACAAAGGTGACGCTGGTCTTCACTGTCTGCACGGCAGCTTCTGGACCTCTGTGGAAACACACCAGGTGTTGAACAGATGTGGTCTGGACAGATGTGGTCTGGAACCGTGATACATAGTTATGTGCAGTTCGTTCACCTGTGTCGATTGTCCTTGAGAGTGCAGGTTACAGGATGTTTGAGGCTTTGACCTCGGACGCGCTCCTCTCGGAGTCTTGACTCCTCCAGCAGGGAGTCGTACTTCTTCTTCAGCCTCCTCATTTCCTGCCGAACCTGCTTGACCTGATCCTTCAGCCTCAGGTGATCAGCAGATGCACCTGACAGCTGCTGCTCCTCCTCCAACAGCCTAATCACATCATCAAAGGGAGTTGAGCAGATTTGAACAAGTGAGCTGACAGGTTCATTTGTAGTTCACCTGGCACGTTGCTCCTCCAGGAAGTTGTCTTTGTTCTTGATCTGTCGTTGCAGCTCCACCACGTGACAGGCGAGCTGAGAGCATGACACAGGTGTTTTAGGACAGGTGCACTGTCACTAGTGGCCACTAGAGGGACGGTGCAATGAATCGGTTTCTGTGGATTATTGCAGCTATGAACACTAACCCTAACCCTCTAACCCTGACCCTGACCCTCTAACCCTAACCCTCACCCTCACCCTCTAACCCTAACCCTCTAACCCTGACCCCCTAACCCTCTAACCCTGACCCTGACCCTCTAACCCTAACCCTAACCCTCTAACCCTAACCCTGACCATGACCCTCTAACCCTAACCCTCTAACCCTCACCCTCACCCTCTAACCCTAACCCTCTAACCCTAACCCTAACCCTCTAACCCTGACCCTGACCCTCTAACCCTAACCCTAACCCTCTAACCCTAACCCTGACCATGACCCTCTAACCCTAACCCTCTAACCCTCACCCTCACCCTCTAACCCTAACCCCCTAACCCTAACCCTCTAACCCTAACCCTAACCCTCTAACCCTGACCCCCTAACCCTAACCCTCTAACCCTGACCCCCTAACCCTCTAACCCTAACCCTGACCCTGACCCCCTAACCCTAACCCTGACCCTGACCCTCTAACCCTAACCCTCACCCTCACCCTCTAACCCTAACCCCCTAACCCTAACCCTCTAACCCTAACCCTAACCCTCTAACCCTGACCCCCTAACCCTAACCCTCTAACCCTGACCCCCTAACCCTAACCCTGACCCCCTAACCCTAACCCTGACCCTCTAACCCTAACCCTAACCCTCTAACCCTGACCCTCTAACTCTAACCCTCTAACCCTGACCCCCTAACCCTAACCCTCTAACCCTGACCCCCTAACCCTAACCCTCTAACCCTAACCCTAACCCTCACCCTAACCCTCTAACCCTAACCCTAACCCTCTAACCCTGACCCCCTAACCCTAACCCTCTAACCCTAACCCTAACCCTCACCCTAACCCTCTAACCCTAACCCTCTAACCCTGACCCTCTAACTCTAACCCTGACCCCCTAACCCTAACCCTCTAACCCTGACCCTAACCCTAACCCTCTAACCCTGACCCCCTAACCCTAACCCTCTAACCCTAACCCTAACCCTCTAACCCTAACCCTCTAACCCTGACCCCCTAACCCTAACCCTCTAACCCTGACCCTCTAACCCTAACCCTCTAACCCTAACCCTCTAACCCTAACCCTAACCCTCTAACCCTAACCCTCTAACCCTGACCCTCTAACTCTAACCCTGACCCCCTAACCCTAACCCTCTAACCCTGACCCCCTAACCCTAACCCTCTAACCCTGACCCCCTAACCCTAACCCTCTAACCCTGACCCCCTAACCCTAACCCTAACCCCGCAGATATGGTTCAGCTCTAACAACTTGCCAACCAAAAGGATCAAGTGCGTAATCTCATAACTCTCTCTGTAAATATCATTTTCAAGCTGACATGATGTGTTTAAATTCAGACAGCCTAAAGACCCGTTATTAGCATATCCAAGGTAGTTTTCTGGGTCATCTGGACTGTTTTTCTTCTGTTTTTAGCATGCTAATGATCTGTGTGGTTAGGGTTAGCGTTAGCTCAGATACCCCCTGTGCAACAGAATGAGGAGGTTGAGAGGTGATTCGCTACCTCTCCTGTTTTCTTCTTCAACTGGGGCAGAGACGAGGAAGAGCTGCAGCTGTCACAGGAGGAACATCTAGACACACAGAACAGACCCAGCCCCCTCCTCCTCATCATCACCATCATCATCATCATCACTGCGTCCAGGTAGGACGATCAGGTGGTCTTACCTTTGAGAGCTGCTCAGGTGAGTTTTATCAAGCAGATTTGTGTCTGAAATCAGAGAAATGGAATCTGGTGGAATCAGCTCTACCCCCACATCACCAAGGTAACCGCCTCCATGTTAGTTTCACTTTCACTCGTCATACCAGCCGCAGGTGAGTACACAGGAAGTGGAGTGGCATGTGGTTTCACCTTCTGACAACTTCGAGCAGATCTACATACTTTTTGATCCTTTTAAACTAATTTAATAGAAATCTGTTATAAATATCAAGAGGATTTATTGGTCTCTTGATTTTTAATGGAACAGGGGACAGATCGTTCTATTCTGCGACCGAATTAGAATTTCTTCTTTGCCCCCCCCCCCCCCCCGAAAAGGCTGTTTACGAGTATTTGGCTGTTCCACCTCTACCACTGTCACCTCAACCAGCTTATCTCCTTAAACTTAACTTTCTCGTACAGTATCCAATCAGGTCTTGGAACCTGGCGCGCTGACTCCGGTCCCGGTGCTTCAGCTGACGGATGATGTGGCTCTTCCAGGTTTCTCCCACCACGCCGCCGCCACCTCGGTGCAGGACCCGGCTCCTGCTGGACGGTGAGTCGCCTGTGTGCTTGTTGGCTGCGGTGCCCGCGGCCATGACGGCTGTGCCACCACCGCGCAGCCTGATTCACCTGCCGTCGATCCACCGTACTATTGCCAATCGCTCTTTGGCCCCGCCCAAACCCCGCCTCCCTTCGTACGACCCGCCCCCATCGGGCCCTGATTGGTCACCACCCCAGGTCCGAGCCAAGGCCAGGACACAGGTCTGTGGTGAAGCTCAGTCATTGTTCCAGCGACCAGGAGGACTAGGAAGACCTGGAGGACCAGGAAGAGGAGGACCAGGAGAACCTGGAGGATCAGGAGGACCTGTGTCTGCTCACAATCAGCCTGAGGGGAAAAACGATGCTGAAAAAGAGGTTTAAAAAGAAAAAGGAACAACGCTGGGAGCAAAATGATGTGAACATTGGGGAACAACGTCCACGGAAGTTGGAGGTTTTCCAACAAAATCTGACGATGGACTGAGACCGACGCCGTCTCTGCCTGTGGAGCGTCTGTATCTCTGGAGCACCTGTGTCTGTGTCTGCTCCACCAGAAAATGTAGGAGATGCAGGAAAAGGACAAAGATCTGGAGATTTCTCACTTTTATTCTCATCAAATGTGCACATTTCCAATTTCAGATTTCTCTTCATATGAAAACAAACTTGTGGTCATGTGACTGCGTGTGCTTGTGGATCAGTCGACCTGAGCACGTCCAGGACCTCCAGCCCATCACGCCACCGTGGTCTTTCCAGCTGAGCCAAAGTGTCACGGTAACAGCAGCCCCCCCCCGCCACAAGTCCAGGAAACGGGTAAAAAACTGAATCTTCATTTGTGGAAATTTGAAACATTCATAAAGAACGAATGTAAACAACAGCTAAGTCTTACGAGACAATCACAGGAGAATCTGATGCATTATACTTCAAATGAATAAACTTAAATGTTACTTTATATATACAGCAATACATTTTTGAGTATTTCATTGATCAAAACATAAAAAGTGCTGAAGTGGATGAGAAAGAAAAGATCTTTCATTTTAAACAAACTGGAAGACTTTCTCACAGGCAGTCTGGTAGATTTTGATTGGTTCTTTTATTCACAAAGAAAATAAAAGCAGCCAATAAGAGTGAAGCACCGCCTCTTAATCTGGCTCCGCCTCGTTTTAGGAGTGAAACATTGGCTGAATAAAATGATCATCTTATTAAAACTTGGCTTTCACATTTCTAATTAGTGTCATTCACCCTTCACCCCCCCATTGTGTCCCGGGTTTCTCTGGGGGGGGGTTAGGGGTCAGGGTTGGGTTAGGGTCAGGGTTGGGTTAGGGTCAGGGTTCGGGGTCAGGGTTGGGTTAGGGTCAGGGTTCGGGGTCAGGGTTGGGTTAGGGTCAGGGTTCGGGGTCAGGGTTGGGTTGGGTCAGGGTTGGGTTAGGGTCAGGGTGCGGGGTCAGGGTTGGGTTAGGGGTCAGGTTTGGGTTAGGGGTTAAGGTTAGGCTGGACAACCCATCGCAGGACCCAAAGGGAAGAACATGCTAACGCCACGCGGAAAAGCCCCAGGAGGCTTCCTGGACCTTCTTGTTGGGAGGTGACATCCTAACGCCCCCCAAGACAAGACAACACAGAATATGGGGGAGACACACCCACCAGGAGAGAAGACATTTACCCATAATTCAGTGTTCAATCATGTGACTGGAGCACAATGATGACATCAGAACAAACATGCAGTAAGAGAAGGTCCGTGTTTTACTAGTGACAGAAACGTGCCTCCAGACGAACAGGCAGTAATAACACCAGCAATCAGTAATCATCAGTTAGCATGGCTAAAGAGTTAGCAGTAGCATGACCACATCAACACGCTCGCTTTGATTGCTGCTGCTTTGATGTGATTGGTCCACACCTCTGCTACAACAGCAAATGGCAACACACACGACAAAGTCACGAGTTCTGCCTCCTCTTGACGATGTGTAATTAGGAGCCGAGTAGGTCTGAGTGGGTGGAGCCTGTTGCTTTGATGCTATTACAGGTTAACGTCAGTGTTATCACAACCCAAACCAAGGTTAGCCTGTACGAGCAGCACTCACGGCTCCGGCAGCACCAGTCCGAACGCTGCGGGTGGTTACTAACATGGGTTAGGGTTAGGGTTAGAGGGTTAGGGGGTTAGGGGGTTAGGGGGTTAGGGTTAGAGGGTTAGGGGGTTAGGGGGTTAGGGTTAGAGGGTTAGGGGGTTAGGGGGTTAGGGTTAGGGGGTTAGGGGGTTAGGGTTAGAGGGTTAGGGGGTTAGGGGGTTAGGGTTAGGGTTAGGGGGTTAGGGTGAGGGGGTTAGGGTAGGTTAGGGTTAGGGGGTTAGGGTTAGAGTAGGTTAGGGTTAGGGGGTTGGGGTTAGGGTTAGAGGGTTAGGGTAGGTTAGGGTTAGGGGTTAGGGTTAGGGGGTTAGGGGTTAGGGTTAGGGGGTTAGGGTTAGGGGTTAGGGTTAGGGGGTTAGGGTTAGGGGGTTAGGGTTGGGTTAGGGTTAGGGGGTTAGGGTTAGGGGGTTAGGGTTAGGGTAGGTTAGGGTTAGGGGTTAGGGTTAGGGGGTTAGGGTTAGGGGGTTAGGGTAGGTTAGGGTTAGGGTAGGTTAGGGTTAGGGGTTAGGGTTAGGGGGTTAGGGTTAGGGGTTAGGGGGTTAGGGTTAGGGTAGGTTAGGGTTAGGGTTAGGGGTTGGGGGTTAGGGTTAGGGTTAGGGTTAGGGGTTAGGGTTAGGGGTTAGGGTTAGGGGTTAGGGTTAGGGGTTAGGGGGTTAGGGTTAGGGTAGGTTAGGGTTAGGGGTTAGGGGGTTAGGGGCATCACTTCAGGGTATATTTGAAATAATAAATAAAGCAAGAAAGGACATCAGACACGCCTGAGTTACATTCATGAACCGTCACAAAGACAGTGGACAGAACCAGACTGGGCCACCCCCCTGACCTCCTGGACTTGTGTCCCGACACCACAGGGGGTCCTCCAGCCCGCAGGGCTGCCAAGCGTTCTGCCGTCCCCACAACTCAAAACAAGCCCTCAACAAGCGGCGGCGGGTCGGAGGGGAAGCTGTGATCTGATGGATGGGACACGAAGACGTGGAAGAAGCGCAGCGTGCTCACCAAAAGTGCATGTTGGCAGACAGGAAGTGACCTTTTGACATGATTTAAAGCTCAGAGTTCCCATGAATGACACGACTGCATCGTGAGGATGATGATGCTCTGATGAAGAATACGTGTGCTGTATCAACAGACTTTTTGCATAAAATATTCCTCATTTTCTACATCATCATCATCATCAATGTGATTCTCACCTTTTACGTCATCTTAAAAATATTTAAATACAAGCAGAAGCTTCTTATTTTCAGTGGTTTGGGGCGAGGGGCAGCTGTCCTGCTGCTCCTGTAGGGGGCGCACTGGAGGCTACGAGGCCTCCTGCTCTGTGCAGTCCTCCTGCGGCTCCTCCATCACCACGTTCCTGCTCCTCTCACGCTCGCCGCCGTTGAGGGTCGGACTCCTGGACGACTTCAGAAGCTTCTCCTCCAACTCGTGAAGAGATGGCTCCTTATACATGCACACTATGGGATGGAGTTACTGCGTTATCAACCATCATCTGGGGACTGAGGACGACACTGACTCTTCTGTTTGTGAAGGTCAAACTGCATAAGCTAAAATATGAAACAAAGCTGAATTAAATGTGTATCTATATTCTAATCATGACTGGGAGCAAACGTGCGCTCTTCCTATGGAATGACGTATTAACGCCAACGTTCCTCTTCAGCTGAATTAGGAACTAAAACCGTGGAGTGAAGCTGAAGGACGCGGATGCAGAGCTGGACACTTCCTGTGTCCTGCTTCCTGCTTCCTGCTTCCTGTTTGCTTCTTGGCTGCATTTAGGTCATTGAGGTGAATTTCATGGACTAGCGCGTTACCTTCGATGGGTCTGGGAACAAAGTGTGCGCAGGGTTTGGTCTTCTTCACTCGGTTCCCCTTCATGATGACGCCGTCTTTGTTCAGGCCCAGAAACCAGGCCCGACCCGACTCATGCTGCCGGTAGAGTGTCGACGAGTAAATCACGTAGTAGTTCTCAAAGACCGACTCCTTAAACTTACACTCGGCTGTGAACACATCCTACACACACACACGCACACACACACACACACAGGTTTGTCCTTCTATCTATTTGAGGCCTTTTATAGATATCAGCCTCTTATCTCAACGTTTTCTGATCCCTGACACGAACCTGACCTGATTTCTCAACTTTAAACCAACTCTGAACTCTGAACCAGACCTGTGAACTTGTGGTGTTAGGTCTCCCCCCTCCCTCCCTCCCCCTCCCTCTCCCTCTCCCCCTCTCTCTCCTCCTCTCTCCCCTTCTCTCTCCCCCCCTCTCTCCTCCCCTCCCTCCCTCCCCCCTCTCTCTCCCTCCCCCCCCTCTTTCCCTCTCCCCCTCTCTCTCCCTCCCCCCCTCTTCCTCTCCCCCTCTCTCTCCCCCCTCCTTCCTCTCCCCCTCTCTCTTCCTCCCTCCTCCTCCCCCCTCTCTCCCCCTCCTTCCTCTCCCCCTCTCTCTTCCTCCCCTCTCTCTCCCTCCCCCCTCCTTCCCTCTCCCCTCTCTCTCCTCCCTCCCTCTCCCTCCCCCCTCTCTCTTCCTCCCCCCCTCCTTCCCTCTCTCCTCTCCTCCCTCTCCCCCCCTTCCCTCTCTCTCCTCCTCCCTCCCTCTCTCCCCCCTCCCTCCCTCCCTCCCCCTCCTTCGCTCTCTCTCCTCCTCCCTCCCTCTCCCCCCTCCTTCCTCTCCCTCCCCCTCCTTCTCTACCCCTCTCTCTCCCTCCCCCCCTCCTTCCCTCTCCCCCTCTCCCTCCCCCCTCTCTCTTCCTCCCCCTCCTTCCCTCTCTCCTCCCCTCCCTCTCCCCCTCCTTCCCTCTCCCCTCTCTCCCCTCCCTCTCTCTCCCTCCCCCTCTCCTTCCCTCTCCCCCTCTCCCTCCCCCTCCTTCCCTCTCCCCCCTCCTTCCCTCTCCCCCTCTCTCTCCTCCCCTCCCTCTCCCTCCCCCCTCTCTCTTCCTCCCCCCTCTCCTCCCCTCCTCTCCCCCCTCCTTCCCTCTCCCCCTCTCTCCCCTCCCTCTCTCTCCCTCCCCCCCTCCTTCCCTCTCCCCCTCTCCCTCCCCCCTCTCTCTCCCTCCCCCCCTCCTTCCCTCTCTCCTCCCTTCCCTCTCCCCCTCTCTCCTCGCCTCCCCCCCGGCCAGAGTGTTCCTCTACACGCTCCACAGGAGGAGGAACACGCGTGTGACGTGTTGGAGGCGTGGGCGACTCACTGATGTGTACAGGAAGCCTTCTGCATTCATGGCCACATAGAGCCCCG
>JAPVLW010000073.1:407500-460000 GCA_027382335.1 Takifugu ocellatus | reverse complement strand
AGCTCAGAGTCCAGCTCAGAGTCCAGCTCAGAGTCCAGCTCAGAGTCCAGTTCAGAGTCCAGCTCAGAGTCCAGCTCAGAGTCCAGCTCAGAGTCCAGTTCAGAGTCCAGTTCAGAGTCCAGCTCAGAGTCCAGCTCAGAGTCCAGCTCAGAGTCCAGCTCAGAGTCCAGTTCAGAGTCCAGCTCAGAGTCCAGCTCAGAGTCCAGCTCAGAGTCCAGTTCAGAGTCCAGCTCAGAGTCCAGCTCAGAGTCCAGCTCAGAGTCCAGCTCAGAGTCCAGTTCAGAGTCCAGCTCAGAGTCCAGCTCAGAGCCCAGCTCAGCGTAACCATAACCCTAACCGTAGCACCCTAACCCTAGCACCCTAACCCTAACCCTAACCAAACCCAAGCACCCTAAACCCGAACCCTATCACCCTAACCAAACCCTAGCACCATAACCCGAACCCTAACCAAACCCTAGCACCCTAACCCTAGCACCCTAACCCTAACCCTAGCACCCTAACCCTAGCACCCTAACCCTAACCCTAGCACCCTAACCCTAGCACCATAACCCTAACCCTAGCACCATAACCCTAGCACCCTAACCCTAGCACCATAACCCTAGCCCTAGCACCCTAACCCTAGCACCATAACCCTAACCCTAGCACCCTAACCCTAGCACCCTAACCCTAGCACCATAACCCTAACTCTAGCACCCTAACCCTAGCACCCTAACCCTAGCACCCTAACCCTAGCACCATAACCCTAACCCTAGCACCCTAACCCTAGCACCCTAACCCTAGCACCATAACCCTAACTCTAGCACCCTAACCCTAGCACCATAACCCTAGCACCCTAACCCTAGCACCATAACCCTAACCCTAGCACCCTAACCCTAGCACCATAACCCTAGCACCCTAACCCTAACCCTAGCACCATAACCCTAACCCTAGCACCCTAACCCTAGCACCATAACCCTAACCCTAGCACCCTAACCCTAGCACCATAACCCTAACCCTAGCACCCTAACCCTAGCACCCTAACCCTAACTCTAGCACCCTAACCCTAGCACCATAACCCTAATCCTAGCACCATAACCCTAACCCTAGCACCATAACCCTAACCCTAGCACCATAACCCTAGCACCATAACCCTAACCCTAGCACCATAACCCTAGCACCATAACCCTAACCCTAGCACCATAACCCTAACCCTAGCACCATAACCCTAACCCTAGCACCATAACCCTAACCCTAGCACCATAACCCTAGCACCATAACCCTAACCCTAGCACCATAACCCTAGCACCCTAACCCTAGCACCATAACCCTAGCACCCTAACCCTAGCACCATAACCCTAACCCTAGCACCCTAACCCTAGCACCATAACCCTAGCACCCTAACCCTAGCACCATAACCCTAACCCTAGCACCCTAACCCTAACTCTAGCACCCTAACCCTAGCACCATAACCCTAAGCCTAGCACCATAACCCTAACCCTAGCACCATAACCCTAACCCTAGCACCATAACCCTAGCACCATAACCCTAACCCTAGCACCATAACCCTAGCACCCTAACCCTAGCACCCTAACCCTAGCACCCTAACCCTAGCACCCTAACCCTAGCACCATAACCCTAACCCTAGCACCATAACCCTAACTCTAGCACCCTAACCCTAGCACCCTAACCCTAACTCTAGCACCATAACCCTAACCCCTTACCCTAAGTTATTAATGTGCTTGTGCCTGCTGATCCATTTGGCTTTAATTGTTTCTCCAATTGTTTTAATTAGTTCTCCGGATCTTTTCTTTGTGATGGAATTTACTAAGTTCGTTAGGGCATCACCTCTCAGGAGGCTGGAGAGGGCGACTGTTATGAAGACAGAGACTGTGTGTGTCTGTGTGTGTGTGAGGGTGTGTGTGTCTGTGTGTGAGTGTGTCTGTGTCTGTGGGTGGGTGGGTCTGTGTGTGAGTGTGTGTGTGTGTGTCTGTGTGTGTGTGTGTCTGTGTGTGTGGGTGGGTGGGTGGGTCTGTGGGTGGGTGGGTCTGTGTGTGAGTGTGTGTCTGTGTGTGTGTGTGTGTCTGTGTGTGTGGGTGTGTGGGTGGGTCTGTGTGTGAGTGTGTCTGTGTGTGTGTGTCTGTGTCTGTGTGTGTGTGGGTGGGTGGGTGGGTCTGTGTGTGAGTGTGTCTGTCTGTTTGTGTGTGTGTGTGTCTGTGTGTGTGTGTGTGTCTGTGGGTGGGTGGGTCTGTGTGTGTGTGTGTGTGTGTGTGTGTCTGTGGGTGGGTGGGTCTGTGTGTGTGTGTGTGTGTGTGGGTGGGTGGGTCTGTGTGTGAGTGTGTCTGTGTGTGTGTGTGTGGGTGGGTGGGTGGGTCTGTGTGTGAGTGTGTGTGTCTGTGTGTGTGTGGGTGGGTGGGTCTGTGTGTGAGTGTGTCTGTGTGTGTGTGTGTGTGTGGGTCTGTGTGTGAGTGTGTGTGTGTGTGTGTGTGTGTGTGGGTGGGTGGGTCTGTGTGTGAGTGTGTCTGTGTGTGTGTGTGTGTGTGGGTGGGTGGGTCTGTGTGTGAGTGTGTGTGTCTGTGTGTGTGTGCGTGTGTGGGTCTGTGTGTGTCTGTGTGTGTGTGTGTGTCAGGTTTCAGGACGTCCCTACAGACTTGTGGATGTGATCTGAGATCAATAATGTGTGTGATACTTCTGTAAACAAACAAAGGCAACCTCACATCACCCTAACCCTCCCGTAACCTCATCAAAAGAGGGTTAGCTTCCATTTTAGGCAACAGAAGCAGTGCTAAGCTAACTGTGTTGACTTGCACAAACATGTGAACGGTAGAAAATGACTGCAGTACCCACAATGCACCGCTACATGAAGAGTCGGGGACACACCCAGAGAAGCAACTTCATGACTGTCTGTTTCCTGTGTGTCACACCTCTGTCAGCCTCCATGTTGTTTGTGATCTCTCTTCACCTCCCTGCCAGTCTTTTTGCGCACCCCTACACGCGTGCGCGCACACACACACACACACACATACTCATCCCATAATACCCGCACCTAACAACTGTGATGCAGCAGCACCTTCCCAAATACTGCAGTGCACTTTTACCCAGCATGCAGTAGCCAAAGTTGCCCCTCCATCACGTCTCCTACCTGGCGCGGCCTTTTCTTTGCCCTCCATCTTCCGCTCGGTTCGGTTCGGTTCGGTTCGGCCCAGAATACCAGCTGCTTGATCAGGTGTAGTCACAGATCTGCTCGGGATCTGGTCAGGGCTGAAGCACCGACGGATCGATAGCGAGATTCTTCTTCTGCTGGTTTCTCTTCTTCACGCTTTTGCCTCCTGCGGACTTTGCGGCGCGTGCCTCCACCTGAGCTGCGGCGCGCGGCAGCCTCCAGTAGCCCTGACTGCGGCAGGCAGATCGCTGAGGCTCGGTGTGGGCGGGGTCTAAACGTTGAGCCCCGCCCACTGCGTTTGACTCGCTATTGAGTGGCAATGAAGGGGCTGTTTTACGGTCTAAAACCCACTTTTTATTTCATATAAATATACAATTACATTCGATGTCGGCACTCATGTTATACGTCCAAAGGCTCACTAGCTCATGTATGTTTTTGAAGTGATCTATATTAAACTGTTCTCCTGTTATCTTGTATCGGGCCACAGTGATGGCACAGGTGTTAAGAGCTTCAGTCCTGTAGCCACCTTGGAGTCATGATGACATCAGCAAAGAGACCTGGGGTAGAATAAAAGAAATTATACATGCTAACAGATGTATTCGGGCAACAACGCTAAGCTAAATGTAGCTGGAACTATGCCACCGTCATGGAGACGTAAAAAAAGAAAAGCTTGAAAACAGAGATACAACGTCTCCATATCTCAAAACAGCACCTCCCTGAACTATGCATCTTAAACAGGACATTTTCCTGATCCTGAAATCCTGAACTGTGCCCACGCCACTTCTTCATCATGTGACCTGACGTCTCTTTTTGGGCGACAGTGAAAGCATGAATTCATTGTTTTCATATTAAGGTCATTTTGGTGGAGTTGGTGCTAAAAATGAACGTTGCACTTCTGAGGAGCGACGTGTCACATGACAGTGTAGAGGGCAAACGAGAGGTATCGTAGATATAATATCGTCTATATTCTCCTACTGATGCAGCTCTTTTTCAGAACAGCACTTTCAGCTTGCTGTTGCATCAAAATATTGCAGAAGAAAAAAATACTAGCTGATATTTCAAGTACAAGTAAATAAAACAAAGATTTTTAATTTCTGTATATACTGTACAATGTACATAGCAATGTACATAAGAGTCTTTTATTTTTCTTTTTTCTTTTAGTACTTTTCTGTATTGTACACCACGGGCTACCGCTGTAACGTGCAATTTCCCCGATGTGGGATCAATAAAGTCTTTTATCCTTATCCTTTATTTCATTTTGATCAATAATGGCGAAACTCCAGATGCTGGCTGTTGCTTAACCTCCATTAAAGTAATAAAATAATGTTCCTTCCTTCTCTGTCCCACAAATATTAGAAAAGTAGCACAAGAAGTAAATATCAAAGACGCACTTCCCTCTTTATTGCCCAAGGTGGCGCTGTCTTCTCTCTGGCGCTACTTTTTCCTCGTGCGCGCCTCACCCTGAGGGTAGGCGTGGCTCAACCATTGAGCCACGCCCTCCATCTGCAGGCTGCTATCGCCTTCTCTCCGTTGCGGTTTGCGTGACGTCATCACTGCCGTTTTTTTTAAGGTGGAATGATGATGAATAAGGGGAGGAGCCACAGTCCATCCATACATGTTGCTTTATTCTATAGAACATATATGGCCTGATGTCTCCTGGATGGATGGATGGATGGATGGATGGATAGATAGATAGATAGATAGATAGATAGATAGATAGATAGATAGATAGATAGATAGATAGATAGATAGATAGATGGCAGGAAATGATGTCACTGACATAAATGTAATTCTTATGTAACATGAATTGTTTCTATAAATAATTTATTTGTGGTTTAACGAATGAATTAAACCATAAATTTCCCCGATGTGGGATCAATACAGTTGATCCTTATCCTTAAAATGTTTACAATGGATCTTATTAAAGTGCATCTTTAAAACAAACACAAACATCAAAGCTGGATATTCTGGATTCGAGGAGGTGTTCTGGTCGCACCACACCTTCAGAGCACTGCCCAGGGACCCCTGAGCAAGGTACCAACCACCAGATGCTCACATGGGGGGGGCCCTGCAATGGGATAGAACGTTCCTTGGATTGGGGCGTAAAGCGTTGGTTCAGAAGGTCCATTACCATTAGAAGTTGATGACCAGTTCTGCTTGAAGTATTATTTGAAGTATTGAAGCATTAAAAGAACCATTTGAATGCATCACTTTTTATGTCAGCTAGCATACAGCTAACTGCTCGTGACTGGTGCTTCCTCACAGCTCAGCCAACAGGATCACAACCTCCACTTGATCCCAAATCCATCAGGTTTCCTGAAAACCCGTTGGTTCTCTGGTCCTCACAATGTTGCTAATGCTTCCTGTTGAACCCCCCCCGAGCTTCTCAGAAAGCCCTGCAACATCTGGGATGACCACGGTGTTCCGTTTCGTGACCCGTTCTTCTGTCTCAGGCTATTTTAGAGGATTTGATGAAGGACCAGCCAGTAGCAGCAGGTTTGGAGGCCTGATGGGCACCTTGTGGGCCCGGTGGTGTCAGGTTCTGAGGACTCCCTTGTGCTCCAGTGGCTGGTGGAGTCAGAAAAGAAAGTTGCTCTTATTCCACTACCAGAACTACCAGGACCAGGAGGAGCTTCACAGTGAGATTCAAATGAGGAAACATCATCCATCTTTAATTGACACGTGAAAATCATGTGATCCTTTAATTAGTGACATTAAAATATGAAATATATACAAATAAAAAAAATAAAATGACAAAATAAAATGACTTCAAGCCTCTCCGGTCCGAGCTGTTGATCAGTCTGACCTGTGATCAGTGAAGAAGACACAGAAACAACTGGGAGGTCACACAAATGAGGTGGGAGGGGCTAGGCCAACATGGGGAGGGGCTAAACCATCAGGTGGTGGGGGCTAAACCAACAAGGGGGGGGGGGGTAAATCAACAAGGGGAGGGGTTAACACCAACAGGAGGGGTTAACACCAACATGGGGAGGGGTAACACCAGCAGGGGCGGGGCTAACGCCAGCAGGGGGAGGGGCTAACACAGCAGGTACCAAAAGGAGTCCAGTCTCCTCTGATCATACGATCACACACTGAACAGTGAAACACGAGTGTGTGTCGTCATGTGTTGCTACACGTGCACATGCGTGTGTGACGACACTGGACTCACAACTAAAAGCAGACAGGGCAGCTCACAGATGAGGTTCTACCACAGGATGTTCTGCAGCCTCAGGTCCACATCTGGAGGTGGTAGAACCAGCCCAGAGGATCCCGAAGCCTCCAGCACCGCGTAAACGAGCTTTGGGGGGTTTCAGGACTTTTGGATTATTCATCTCGTATTTACATTTGAGCTTTAAGGACAATTAAAAACATCCTTTTGATGGAGCAACTAATCAAATTAGCATTAGAACATATTTGCTTTCAGGTTATGTGAGCAGGATCTTACAAAAGACCTTTAGAGGTCCAGGATGGACCAAAGTCAGCGTTTAATGTTCCTCCTGAACAGGTGATGGACATTTAACGTGGACATTTCTCCTGCTCAAGTTTAGATGTTAAGGAGAAGAACATTTCTGCTGCTTCTAACTTCAGAACAAACAAACATCAGCAGCTTAGAAGGTGATGAACATCTTCATGAAGGTTGAACATCTGCCATATTCTGTCGTGCTCACAGGATGTTAAAGTGTGCCGGTACAACAGGAACCATGTAGATCCAACTCTGGCCCAACTGGCTGGTTTTGAGGCTCCAGCAACACTCTCTCCAGGTCTCCACAGCTCTCTCCAGGTCTCTCCAGCTCTCTCCAGGTCTCTCCAGGTCTCTCCAGCTCTCTCCAGGTCTCCACAGCTCTCCCCAGCTCTCTCCAGCTCTCCCCAGGTCTCCACAGGTCTCCACAGCTCTCCCCAGGTCTCCCCAGGTCTCCACAGCTCTCTCCAGGTCTCTCCAGGTCTCTCCAGGTCTCTCCAGGTCTCCCCAGCTCTCCCCAGGTCTCCACAGCTCTCTCCAGGTCTCTCCAGGTCTCTCCAGCTCTCTCCAGGTCTCCACAGCTCTCTCCAGCTCTCTCCAGCTCTCTCCAGGTCTCTCCAGCTCTCCCCAGGTCTCCCCAGGTCTCCACAGCTCTCTCCAGGTCTCTCCAGGTCTCTCCAGGTCTCCCCAGCTCTCCCCTCGGTGTCAACGTTAGATCAGGAAGTCATGATACAACCAGAAAAATGCTATATTTGATACTCTGTGCAAAACCAGACCAAACTAGTCCCCAATCATCATGGCTTCAACAGTCACCATCAGTCTTTTGTCTTCTGCTCCTCAGGTTGATGCTACGTTTGTTCCGCTATGCTAGTAGCGCCCTATGCTAGTAGTGCCGCTGCTCAGCGACGCCGTTTCTGGGCTGTCACCATCACGTACATCTTCTTTCTTTGATAGATGGGTCGTTGCTATGGTAACGGAATCAGTGACATCACTAGTCTGGAAGGCAACCAGCGGGTGAAAATACAGGGCTCAAAGTCAGAGCAAGAGGAGAAAGTTCCGGTTAAAAAGTGAGGCACAAGGACAACCACGTGACTCTGCGACAGGAACAGAACGGTCCGGACGGCGAGACAACAGAAGACGGGGGCGCGGCAGCTTCTCAGAAGAACTTGTCGTCGATGCGGAAGTGTGGCCGCGTCACGTCGTCTGGATTGATGAAGACTGAGATGGACTTTCCAGGGTTCTCCGTGACCAGCTGCTGAAGCTTCTTGGCCAGCCTGTCGTCGGGCTGGCTGTCGCCGCCGGCGTCGGACTGTGGCGACAGCAGGGTGGTGGCGCTGCCCCTCCACTGCAGGTCCACCGTCAGCCGGTTGGCAGCCTTGGCGTGCTCGATGGTGGTGCGGAGGTGCTCGGCGGGGTCAGAGCGCACCGAGGACAGCTTGCGCGCGTGCAGCATGGCGGTCTCGTCGGACAGGTGCTCCAGCATGTTGCACTGAGGAATGAAGTAATTCGGACACATCTTGTTGACGAGGCAGTGCTGCAGGTCGTCAATGAGACCCAGCAGGAAGTGGGAGGAGAAGTCCTCCTGGCCCAGGTAATTGGCGGGGAGGCGGTCACATGCCCACAGCATGATGCTGCGGAGGTGGTACGGGCTGATGGCTCTGGGGCGGGACAGCAGCTTGATGATGATGGCCTTGCAGGCCTGGTACGCCCCCATCAGGCTGGAGGAGATGCACTTCTTCAGCTGCACCTCGCTCCGGGCAAATGACAGGCGCCATTCGTTCTCCCTGCGACCTTTAAAGGAACATGCTGGGACAAGGTAGAAGCCGCTGATCACCTCCTCCTCGGTGATCTTGCCATCCCAGAAGTGGTTCTCCATCAGCCAGCTCTGAGCTACGGCCGGCCAGCCTTTGAAGGACACCACCGGGACGATGTCATAGAGCATCCGGCTGCTCCCCACACCCAGGATGACGGAGATGACGGTGCCGTTCTTTTCCACCTTCTCCACCCGGGGCATCCCTCTCTGGGGCTTCTTCTGAACCTCCAGCAGCACCAGCGAGATGGACTGATGAAACCAGTCAGCGACTAGTGTTGGAGAGAAAAAGTAGTTGGTGGTGCCGTTGATATGGTCAACGATGGTGCAGCAGTCCTTCCACTTGTTGATGGTTCCTTCGTCAAAGAGCCGGAGACTGAGCCACGAGTGGCCCAGGGACGAGTGCCTCATGTCCAGAGTCACCGGCTGGTTCCGATCGTGAAGTTTGAGTGCTGGGACCAGAAGAGTGAAATCCATGTCGTAGTCTGTGCCGCGGGCATAGACACTCAGCTCATCCAAGTCCATGTCCACCACCCCCTCCCGGACACCCCCCGACAGGAGGAGATACTCGTTGGCCACCGGGAGCTTTTGGTCCAATTTCTGAACCATCCCTGGAAGAAAAAAGATGATGAGTGACCGACGTTCAAAGGCCGAGGCCCTAACCCCTACTAACCCTGACTAACCCTAACCCCTACTAACCCTGACTAACCCTAACCCCTACTAACCCTAACCCCTACTAACCCTGACTAACCCTAACCCCTACTAACCCTAACCTAACCCCTACTAACCCCTAGACTAACCCCTACTAACCCTGACCCCTACTAACCCTAACCCCTACTAACCCCTACTAACCCTGACCCCTACTAACCCTAACCTAACCCCTACTAACCCTGACTAACCCTAACCCCTACTAACCCCTACTAACCCCTAGACTAACCCCTACTAACCCTGACCCCTATTAACCCTAACCTAACCCCTACTAACCCTGACCCCTACTAACCCTGACCCCTACTAACCCTAACCTAACCCCTACTAACCCTAACCTAACCCCTACTAACCCTGACCCCTACTAACCCTAACCTAACCCCTACTAACCCTGACTAACCCTAACCCCTACTAACCCTAACCTAACCCCTACTAACCATGACCCCTACTAACCCTAACCTAACCCCTACTAACCCTAACCTAACCCCTACTAACCCTGACCCCTACTAACCCTAACCTAACCCCTACTAACCCCTAGACTAACCCCTACTAACCCTGACCCCTACTAACCCTAACCTAACCCCTACTAACCCTGACCCCTACTAACCCTGACCCCTACTAACCCTAACCTAACCCCTACTAACCCTGACCCCTACTAACCCTAACCTAACCCCTACTAACCCTAACCTAACCCCTACTAACCCTAACCCCTACTAACCCCTACTAACCCTGACCCCTACTAACCCTGACCCCTACTAACCCTAACCTAACCCCTACTAACCCTGACCCCTACTAACCCTGACCCCTACTAACCCTAACCTAACCCCTACTAACCCTGACCCCTACTAACCCTGACCCCTACTAACCCTAACCTAACCCCTACTAACCCTGACCCCTACTAACCCTGACCCCTACTAACCCCTACTAACCCAAGAGCGCACGCATAAAAAGGAGATCTGAGACAGTTTTCCTTTTTCATCCCTTCTGAAATAACGAGTTGTTGAGCGTTAACGAGTTGTTGAGCGTTAACGAGTTGTTGAGCGTTAACGACTGACAACCTTTCAGGTGTGTGACTGGTGTCACGGCCGCCTCCTCCGCCCACTGACGCTCTTTACCACAGACGCTTCACTGACTCCTCTTTTTTCCAGCATCTGGACCGCTTTACTGCGGTGGGAGTGGCTTCACCTGTGCCCCGCCCCGCCGCGGCGCCGCTCATTAACTATGAGCCTCCTGGAGCTCCGCCCTCTCATCCAAATCTCCGTATTTCTGGCTCCAAAAACTCAAGATGCTGCGACATCCTATCAAAGTCCACACGTCTAAAATGGCCCCTCACAAACTAGCGGGGGGGGGGGGGGGGGGGGTACTTGCTGTGGGTAGCATTAAGCACCTGCTAGTTACCTGCTACAACAAGACGCCATTAACTTGGTCAAGTTTAACCTACTCAACAAGGATCAGCTTCAAATGACAGATGTGATTTATCATGTTGACGAGCCTTCAGTTATCCATGAACCTGACCTCTGTGACCTGCTGACCTCTGTGACCTGCTGACCTCTGTGACCTGCTGACCTCTGTGACCTGCTGACCTCTGACCTCCTCAGTTCGAGCTTTAGCCTCTGTTATTATTGTATGTGATGTGTCTCCCTCTGGCCTTCACCATCTACCCACCAGGACGGCCCCCTTGGGCCCCCCTCCAGGTTTCAGAATCTTTTATGTCAAGCACAGATGAGACCTGAACCAGAACCCGAACCCCTGAACCAGAACCAGAACCCTAACCCCTGACCCGAACAGATGTTGTGGGAATAAAGCTGGACTGAACTGTTTCCTCATCTTCACCAGGACCGTGCAGACCAGAGGAGCCTCTCCTCAGAACCGATGGTGCAGCTGCTGTGACCCTGCAGTACCACTGTGGCCACAACCGGGTCCAGCCGTGGCCACAACCGGGTCCAGCCGTGGCAGCATCAGTGTCGGATCAGTGTTTGTCTCACCCAGCATGGAGAAGATGAAGTCCTTGGCGGTGTGGATCTCCAGGGCCCGCTGGTCGTCGTACTCCCGCTGGTCGTGCTTGCTAAACTCCTGAATGAGCCGGTTCAGGTCCTCCATGCGGGCCGCCGACCTGAAGTCCAGCTCGGGCGCGGCGCCGAACGGCATCCTGCCGGCGGCCGCGGTCGGGCTGTTCCCGAGGCTGCCGGCGGAACCGGTCCGACCGGAGGGAGCAGGGGCCGTCATGTTCGCTCCGCGCTGGCTGGGTTTCCTGCTGCTGAGCCGAACCAAAGTGACCAGAACCGAGTAGCCGAGGAAGGAGCAGCACAAACACAACCACCGGAAACACCGCCCTCCGGCCCCTTCAAAGTAAGAGTGATGTCAGCAGGGTTAACCGGGTCAGGGTTAACCGGGTCAGGGTTAACCGGGTCAGGGTTAACCGGGTCAGGGTTAACCGGGTCAGGGTTAACCGGGTCAGTCCGAGGGGCCATGAGCAGACCCCTTCCTCAGGAGACTCGGGTCCTTCAGAGTTTGCAGCAGGATGCTCCAGATGTTCTAGCAGCCTGTCATGCTAGCACCATCTGCTGTGGTGTGCTGGGGAGCAGGCTAAGCTAAGGATGCTAACAGACTCCTGCAGCCTCGCTGCTCTGAGGAACATTATATACAGAAATTAAAAATAATATAATAATATAGAATATATATGCTTATAATGCTATAACATTCTAATCTCATTTGTATTTATCTATTCTATTTCTATACTTTGTAAATACAAACTACAGTTATAATAATCCATGTTAGGCTGCTACAGTTCAATTTCCCCACGAGGACGAATAAAGTAAATAAAGTACATCTTAAATCTTGAATCTTGAATCTTGATTTGGAACTCGGCTGTTGGTCTTGACAAATAAATATCTGTAAAACAAAATAAAGATGTAAAACTGTGATACGACACATGTGGCACATGTGGTATCGCTTCTGTCAGAGCAGCTTTGAACTCGTTGCCAGGGAGAAACTTCCGGATGTCAGGTGGTTCATAGGCCGGCTCCTTATCAGCAGCCATGTTCAGCGCTGTCTGTCTGTCAGTGTGTGTCAGTGTGTGTGTGAGTGTGTGTGAGTATGTGTCAGTATGTGTGTGTCAGTGTGTGTCAGTGTGTGTGTGTGTGTCTGTGTGTGAGTGTGTGTCAGTGTGTGTGTGTGTGTGTCTGTGAGTGAGTGTGTGTCAGTGTGTGTGTGTGTGTGTCTGTCAGTGTGTGTCAGTGTGTGTCTGTCAGTGTGTGTGTGTCAGTGTGTGTGTGTCTGTCTGTCAGTGTGTGTGTGTCAGTGTGTGTGTGTCTGTGTGTGAGTGTGTGTCAGTGTGTGTCAGTGTGTGTCTGTCAGTGTGTGTGTGTCAGTGTGTGTGTGTCTGTCTGTCAGTGTGTGTGTGTGTGTGTGTCAGTGTGTGTGTCTGTGTGTGAGTGTCAGTGTGTGTGTGTCTGTCTGTCAGTGTGTGTGTGTGTGTGTCTGTGAGTGTGTGTGTGTGTCTGTGAGTGTGTCTGTGAGTGTGTCTGTGTGTGAGTGTCAGTGTGTGTGTGTGTGTGTGTGTCTGTCTGTCAGTGTGTGTGTGTGTGTGTCTGTGTGTGTGTGTGTGTGTCTGTGTGTGAGTGTGTGTCAGTGTGTGTGTGTGTGTGTCTGTGTGTGTGTGTCAGTGTGTGTCTGTGAGTGTGTCTGTGAGTGTGTCTGTGTGTGAGTGTCAGTGTGTGTGTGTGTGTCAGTGTGTGTCTGTGTGTCTGTCTGTCAGTGTGTGTGTGTCAGTGTGTGTGTGTGTGTGTCTGTGAGTGTGTCAGTGTGTGAGTGTCAGTGTGTGTGTGTGTGTGAGTGTGTGTCAGTGTGTGTGTGTGTGTGTCTGTCAGTGTGTGTGTGTGTGTGTCAGTGTGTGTGTGTGTGTGTGTGTCAGTGTGTGTCTGTGTGTGTCTGTGTGTGTCTGTGTGAGTGTGTGTCTGTGTGTGTGTGTCAGTGTGCGTCTGTGTGTGTCTGTGTGTGTGTGTCAGTGTGTGAGTGTCTGTGAGTGTGTCTGTGTGTGTCTGTGTGTGAGTGTCAGTGTGTGTCTGTGTGTGAGTGTGTGTCTCATTGTGTAGCACAACTGTCTTGTTAGGGTCCATTCATCAAATATAAGCACACAAAGTCTCCAGATAAACGGGTTTGTTTATCTCGAGCATTGTTTTATTTTGAAAGCGACCCATGGGCGCGTCACGCTGATGTCACTTCCGCTGGTTGGCGCGTTTGTTTTGTTTTTTTTCCAAAAACTTTATGTAGACTTACAGCAAGTTTTCAGATGTAACAGAAAATGTCTAAAGACAGATGAACCACGCACGCACGCACACACATTCACACAGACATAAACACACACACGTGCACGCACTCACGTATGCACATGCACGCACACGTGCAGGCGCACTCACACACGCGCACACACCTGAATTCTTTGTGCAACAACAACAACATTATTAAAGCTTCGCTTGTCGCTCTGCCCCCCCCCACTCAGCCAATCACAAAGCAGGATGCTGCTGACGTCATGCAGGTGAGCACAGAGGCTGTTCAGGAACACCTGACACACCTCTGTGCTGCTGCTAACATGTCATTAGCATGCTGTAGCTGTCAGTCATCAGGTGTAATCCCACGATCCTCTTACAGCACTGTGATGATGTCATCGTTCAGCAATGTGTTAAAATACTCGTTAATGTCATTAAACTCATTTAGGAAAACACAGGAAACGTCCGACGTGAAGAGCATCCAACTCTTCATCAGGTAAATCAGGTCAACGGTCGACGCCTCGGTCACGGACACAACTGATGACCTGGTCAGAACCAGGATCATGGTCAGAACCAGGATCATCAGGTGATCCAACACGACCTCAGAAGATCACCTGACTACGACAGGAAGTCATCTCTCCATCAAAAGATCCAAAGTTCGTTAGTTTGTGGATCTACCAGCTGTTATTTAGATCTTTAGGATCCAAAACCAGGGAACCGATCACTAATTTCTCCTTAATCTGTTGATGCTGGTTAATTTCAAAATTAGGGCGAAAGATTTAGAGGGAAAAAAATCAATAAATAATCAATAAAAATCAAAACAGGGTGAAAATGATCAAAAAAGTGGAAGAAAAATCACCCACAAACTGTCTTAGACTAGATTAGTTAAGATTAAATTAGTTAAGATTAGACTAGTTAAAATTAGATTAGTTAAATTAGATTAGTTAAAATTAGATTATTTTAGATTAATTCATATTAAATTAGTTAAGATTATTTAAACTATCAAGCAGAAGCTGAAAAAATTCATGAGCAAACAAAAGGTCACAACTAAAATTTTAAATAAAAACTAAGTTTAAATTTTAAATATTGACCACAAATCACATATGTAAAATGTAAAAGATCACCTCTCTCTCTCACACTCACACACGCACACACACACACACACACACACACACACACACACACACACAGAGCCTCTCGTGTGTGCGTGTGCGTGTGTGTGTGCATTAACCAGTTAACCCTCCTGCAGACATGAATTAAAGACCCTGTGACTGTAGGTATACTGATCGTGTGTGTGTGTGTGTGTGTGTGTGTGTGTGTGTGTGTGTGTCCGACACAGCTTGTGGCCCCTCCCTCTGCCATTAAGGTCCCAGCAGGGGGGCTATCTGCAGGATGGGCTTCTCCCCCAGGAGGCTTTAACTCCTTCAGGTTCTCCCCAGAGAACGATCTTCTCCCTTCACTTGGAGCCCTCAGACATCCCATAATTCCCACCCACTCAGCTGGAGCCCTCAGACATCCCATAATTCCCACCCACTCAGCTGGAGCCCTCAGACATCCCATAATTCCCACCCATTCAGCTGGAGCCTACGGCCCCAGATTAGCCAATATTAGCCCAATGCTAACCCCAGTTTGTCAGGTTGCTCGGCAACAGACAGTAAAATGTGTGAATACAGGAACATGTTGAGGAATTTTGTTTGTTTTCACAGAGATTTTAGATCCAGAATTTGTTGACTTTGATGTTTTTAATAGAGAGTTTAGAACTTGAATTCTCCGTCACTCCTCAACTGCTCGGAGCAAAAGGAAAAACCGGTTTTGTGGGTTTTTTGCTCCGTTCTGGAAGTCCTGGAGTCCTTGTTCCCCCCCCCCCCCCACCCCACCCTGCCCCCCCCCCCCCCCCAGAGTCTGGGAGCAAAACAAGTCCTGAAGGAGAGTTTCATAAAATGGCGATAACATCAAAGGTCTTGGTTGGCTTTGATCTCTGCAGGAAAAGTGGAACCTGCCCCCCCCCCCATCCTGGAAGGGTCCCAGGATCCTCCCGTAGAAGGGGGGGCTGGTGCCCCCCCACAGCTGGTGCCCCCCCCCAGTCCAGAGTTCAGTTGTGTCCAAGATGAATGAATGAATGAATGAATGAGTCTCGTCACATCCTTTAAGGAGCCGATTCTTCATTATTGCTGCTCATTAACTACCTGAGCTACAAATTTTCATAAAACAGTGTCGTGTTTCCATGGTGACGCTGACCATTATCACGTGACTAAATTCTGTGTCCGGCCCTCGTGCTGGATTCTGTTAAAGGATCTAAAGCAGCGTCATCGGCTCCGTTCGTGCATCTGATTGGACTCCCTCCCTCTCCGTCACACACGCGCGCGCGCACACACACACACACACACACACACACCTGTCCTCTCTTCAGTCTCGTGCAGTCTCTGCTCTTCACCACGTCTCTTCAGATCGTTCCGTACTCACGTGCGTCTGCAGCAACTCTTCGTCGCGCGGTGGTGGCAGCGCGTGCAGGAGCAGGGCAGCGCGTGCAGGAGCTGGTCTCTCCGAGTTCAGGTGGACGCGCTATCTGAAGGTAAGAGGCGAAACTCGCGGCTCTTTCCTGTCCGTGACGTGCTTCATCATTTTGACAACCGTTTCTAACCCTCGCGACCCTTAAAGGTGTCCGCGTGGACAGCAGTCCACGTGACCTCACTTCCGGTCATCGCGACATTCGCCCTAAGGTCAAAGAGTTCAGGTATGAAGGTGTGTTGAGCGCCAGGTGTTCTGCTCTTTTCTGCTCCCTGATTGGCTGAAGCCCCGCGTGTCGAACTCTAATATGTGATGCGGTCCGCACGAGGGACAGGTGGGTTCTGAGCAGGTGGGGGCGCGAGACCACGGTCAGGAAGGTCGCACCTTCACCTGCATCGCATCATTTACTGGATCTTCCAGTGACACGTTGGAACAGAAGGTTGTCTGGACAACAGAGGTTGCCATGGCAACGCCGAATGTTTGGGAAGCTCGAATGTTGATCATCACCATATCAACATTCCCACTTTATCCCCCCTCCCTCCCCCCCCCCCCTCATGGAACTCTAGGTTTCGGCTGATCCCGACATGTGCGACCTCGGAGCAGCGCCCCCACCTGCGCGTGCAGAGTACTGCGGTGAGGCTCCAGGTGAACTGACTTCCGTTTCCTCATCAATACTGACCTGGTCAGCTGAGGTCCAGTAGAGATCAATAATCCAGGTCAGGATAATCGGATTAGAGCCAGAGTTGTCTCACCTGGCGGTGCACCTGTCTGACAGAGTCCTCCTGCCGCCCCCTGTCTCCCTCTGCTGGCCAGATGTGGTCACAGCAGCTTGGTCCTCACCTCCAGAGGAACAAACAGGTTGGTTTGGTCCTGCAGGAGGTTCTGATTGGAGCAGCTGGGTTCTGCTGGTCTAACTGGACCTGTTCTCACCAGCTTCAGGACATCCTGCTGCAGAGGGAAGAAGAACTGTTTCAGCTGCAGGAGGAGAACCAGAAGCTCAGAGAATTCCTCAACTCCTCATTTGTGAGGAACCTCCAGGCTCAGGTACACGTCCACCATGAACCAAAGTTCAGGAACCTCATAAACCCAGCCTGAGATGTCCTCTGTTGCCTTTGTCCTCAAAGAAAGTCAGTGGTGATGGGAGGGGGGGCCTGCCCAGGCAGCTGAAGAGGAACCTTGCAGGTCCAGATGAAGGACCTCTCCAGAACAGCCCCTGGCCTCCTCAGATCAGCAAGAGAGTCTGCAGAAACATCACAGCAGAGTTCTCCTCCGAGTCCGAGTCCCCGCCAGAACCAAATTTAGATCGCTGGGTTCTCCGAATGCTGGGTCTGAAGGATGTTGGCGCCGTCGATCCCTCACCCACCAGCTCCTGGTCCTGGTCCTCTAAAGACTCCAGCAGAACATCAACACATCACAACAGTCTTGCAAACGGTTGCGTGTCTTCAGGTCCTTGTCCTGACCTGGGACAAGAACCGTCTGGACCGTCCAGCCTGTATGAGGACTCTAAAGACATGACCAGGCCCTCCTTGCTATCCACTGCCTTCCAGAGTCCACCAGAAGAACCTGACTTTAGGTGGCCTACAGCCGGACCAGCTTGCTCTTGGTCTTCAGCAGGACCTGCAGCCGGCAACCACTCGTCCCCGAGCAGGTCGTCACCAGACGGGAACCACAGCAGTCCGCCGGCTGAAGACGTGCTGGTGTCCCCCAGCCCTTCCTCAAGTCTTGTGAGGAACAAGCAGCAGAGATGTGCAGGTCCAGGGAGGCCTTCAGGTAGATGCTGGACTCCAGCTGACCCCCCAGCTGATGTGGTGTTCAGCATGTGTCTCAGCCCCTCCAGCAGCATCAGGACCCACAGCTTCCCTCAGGGTCAGGCCTTCATCAGGAACAACCCTGACGGGAGATGGAGCTTCACCTGGGTCCCCAGACATGGACCATAGTGTCCACCAGGACCAGGCGGTGGTCTTCTCAACCCTGGACTCTCCACAGAACCATCTCCAGGTCCGCTCAAACTGGACGCTGCACTGGCTGGATGCTGACATTAGACCAGAACCATTAGACCAGAACCATTCCACCAGAACCATTCCACCAGAACCAGTAGACCAGAACCAGTAGACCAGAACCAGTAGACCAGAACCAGTAGACCAGAACCAGTAGACCTTCTTGTGGATGTTGATGTTTAGCAGCCTTGAACATTGTGAGATGTGTTTATTTCTAAAACCGAAGAATAAAGAGCTTCACTGAACCATCTAACTGTCTGACTGGTCGGTCAGGTGACCCCATCCGTCTGGTCGGTCAGGTGACCCCATCTAACTGTCTGACTGGTCGGTCAGGTGACCCCATCTAACTGTCTGACTGGTCGGTCAGGTGACCCCATCCGTCTGGTCGGTCAGGTGACCCCATCTAACTGTCTGACTGGTCGGTCAGGTGACCCCATCTAACTGTCTGACTGGTCGGTCAGGTGACCCCATCCGTCTGGTCGGTCAGGTGACCCCATCCGTCTGGTCGGTCAGGTGACCCACATTGATCAACGCCCTCAGTATGAAACACGTTGATCTTTATTTACTTCACATCCAAACAAAGATTCTAACTGATCATTTTCACAAAAACATCATAAACAAACATTAAGTCACTTTTGACTGTTCAAGTAAAGTCGGGTCATGTGACCACCAGCTGAGTTCATCATTGGTTGGAGCTCCCCCACACGTGCACATTTTCAGGGTGAAGGCCTCGGCGGCTCTTGAAGGCGCATCAACGGTTCCTCACGTTGGGATCAGGGAGGATGGTTCCGGTCCAGAGGAGCACGTTAGCTCGGCTAGAGTAGTTTAGATTAGCTCCGCTAGATTAGTTTAGATTAGCTCCACTAGATTAGTTTAGATTAGCTCCGCTAGAGTAGTTTAGATTAGCTCCGCTAGATTAGTTTAGATTAGCTCCGCTAGATTAGTTTAGATTAGCTCCACTAGATTAGTTTAGATTAGCTCCACTAGTTTAGATTAGCTGCACTAGATTAGTTTAGATTAGCTCCGCTAGATTAGATTAGCTGCACTAGATTAGATTAGCGCCGCTAGATTAGTTTAGATTAGCTCCACTAGTTTAGATTAGCTGCACTAGATTAGTTTAGATTAGCTCCGCTAGATTAGTTTAGATTAGCTCCACTAGATTAGATTAGCTCCGCTAGATTAGTTTAGATTAGCTCCACTAGATTAGATTAGCTCCACTAGATTAGTTTAGATTAGCTCCACTAGATTAGATTAGCTCCACTAGATTAGTTTAGATTAGCTCCACTAGATTAGATTAGCTCCGCTAGATTAGTTTAGATTAGCTCCGCTAGATTAGTTTAGATTAGCTCCACTAGATTAGTTTAGATTAGCTCCACTAGATTAGTTTAGATTAGCTCCACTAGATTAGATTAGCTCCGCTAGATTAGTTTAGATTAGCTCCACTAGATTAGTTTAGATTAGCTCCACTAGATTAGATTAGCTCCGCTAGATTAGTTTAGATTAGCTCCACTAGATTAGCCGCTATCACGCAGACTTGCTGTTACTTTCCTACGTATTTGTTAAGTCCATGTATTGATCTTAACGGGGACGTATTGATCGTAACGGGGACGTATTGATCGTAACGGGGACGTATTGATCTTAACGGGGGCGTATTGATCGGAACAGGGGCGTATTGATCTTAACGGGGGCGTATTGATCGGAACGGGGGCGTATTGATCGGAATGGGGGCGTATTGATCGAAATGGGGGCGTATTGGCTTGAGCGGGCGAACGCCACTGCTCTTCACCGGCCCAGTGACTCCAGGTCCTGATCTCCCCCAGTGGAGCTTCATCCTGGTCATCATCACCTCCTCACCTGCTGCCCTCCAGATGTGTCTGCTATACGGGTTAGGGTTACCAGGTTGGGCTACCAGGTTAGGCTACCAGGTTGGGCTACCAGGTTAGTGCTACCAGGTTAGGGTTACCAGGTTGGGCTACCAGGTTAGGCTACCAGGTTAGTGCTACCAGGTTAGGGTTACCAGGTTGGGCTACCAGGTTAGGGTTACCAGGTTAGGGTTACCAGGTTAGTGCTACCAGGTTAGGGCTACCAGGCTGATTTCTCCTCAGTTTTCCAGTCAAACCAGTCCGACCATCCTCGGCTCTCAGGAACAAAAGGGGGCCGGCTGCTCCGCCTCCTCCGCCCTCCTCAGGTAACTGTGGAGGACGTTGGTGTCTCTCGGGGGTTCCTCACATGCACGGGCTCCCCTGAGGTGGTGCTGTGGTGTCAGTGACAGACTGGACCTGGTCTGTCTCTAATGACATGGTGGACCAGCTGCAGATGTCCAACAGATTGGACGTCCTGGCTGAGGCAGGAATGTGAAAGGAGGTCTTCTCTGGATCTCAGGCTGTTAGTGTCCAGGTCATTAAGGAGGCCTGAAACCCAATCTGGGAGAACAACCTCAACACCGGCTTCTCGCAGAACCGTGACAGCTTGACTCCGCCACATAATGAGCTGCACTCGAACTGGTTCTGGTTTTTCTTTGGTTCCTGGAAGCTGAAGATCAGGTTTCTGCTGCTCCTCCTTAGAAGACTAAAGCAGATTTATGCAACACAAAATGTCACCTAGTGTCATCTGTGGGAAACCACAGGGAAGACCAGCAATGCTAGCACCAGGCTAGCCCGGTGGTCCGTTGGGGGTCCACAGGGAAGACCAGCAATGCTAGCACCAGGCTAGCCCGGTGGTCCTGTTGGGGGTCCACAGGGAAGACCAGCAATGCTAGCACCAGGCTAGCCCGGTGGTCCTGTTGGGGGTCCACAGGGAAGACCAGCAATGCTAG
Source organism: Takifugu ocellatus (assembly GCA_027382335.1). Taxonomy (NCBI): domain Eukaryota; kingdom Metazoa; phylum Chordata; class Actinopteri; order Tetraodontiformes; family Tetraodontidae; genus Takifugu; species Takifugu ocellatus. The sequence goes on along the minus strand of JAPVLW010000073.1, from coordinate 439,298 downwards.
CACCAGGCTAGCCCGGTGGTCCTGTTGGGGGTCCACAGGGAAGACCAGCAATGCTAGCACCAGGCTAGCCCGGTGGTCCTGTTGGGGGTCCACAGGGAAGACCAGCAATGCTAGCACCAGGCTAGCCCGGTGGTCCTGTTGAGGGTCCACAGGGAAGACCAGCAATGCTAGCACCAGGCTAGCCCGGTGGTCCTGTTGAGGGTCCACAGGGAAGACCAGCAATGCTAGCACCAGGCTAGCCCGGTGGTCCGTTGGGGGTCCACAGGGAAGACCAGCAATGCTAGCACCAGGCTAGCCCGGTGGTCCTGTTGGGGGTCCACAGGGAAGACCAGCAATGCTAGCACCAGGCTAGCCCGGTGGTCCTGTTGGGGGTCCACAGGGAAGACCAGCAATGCTAGCACCAGGCTAGCCCGGTGGTCCTGTTGAGGGTCCACAGGGAAGACCAGCAATGCTAGCACCAGGCTAGCCCGGTGGTCCTGTTGAGGGTCCACAGGGAAGACCAGCAATGCTAGCACCAGGCTAGCCTGGTGATCCGTTGGGGGTCCACAGGGAAGACCAGCAATGCTAGCACCAGGCTAGCCCGGTGGTCCTGTTGGGGGTCCACAGGGAAGACCAGCAATGCTAGCACCAGGCTAGCCCGGTGATCCTGTTGGGGGTCCACAGTGTCCAGAACCAACCTGTTCTGCTGAGTCATGCTGCCTAGAATCAAAGGGCTCCTCCTGTTCGGAACCCTAGCCCTAACTTGCCGTTACCGAGCGCCGGGCGGTATCCACGGCAACGGGGACGTCCACCGACAGAATCACTAGTTGAGGTTCTCGGGGTCCTGTTTGCTGCCTCCAGAGAGCCGCAGATGTTGCCCCCGGGGGCCTGTTGCTGAGGTGCAACGACCCCAGGAACACATGACCTCTGACCCCTAAGCCCAACATACCTGTTGTTGACATCACCTCACAGAATGTAGTGACCCCCCAGGGGGGTCAGGCACGCCAGGGGTCCAGGGGCGGCACCGGCAATGCTGATCATCCCAGAAAGTTCTGTTCTGACCCACGTTCTGAACCTGCTGCCTCCAGACTCCAACTGGTCCGAGATCAGTTGGAGAACTTCTGAGGGCGGAGCCACAGGTGTTCCACACTCGTGCACGTCCTGGTTTAACGGCCTGATTGTGATTCACAGCTCAATAAAGAGGTTTGACCAGTTAAATCCGGTTTATTCAGACATTCCCAGTAATGACATCACTGGACCAGGAGCCCTCTGGTCCCAGGGCTCCAGACCAGTCCGCCTCCGGAGCCCTGGGACCAGACGGCCAGACCAGTCCGCCTCCGGAGCCCTGGGACCAGACGGCCAGACCAGTCCGCCTCTGGAGCCCTGGGACCAGACGGCCAGACCAGTCCGCCTCCGGAGCCCTGGGACCAGACGGCCAGACCAGTCCGCCTCTGGAGCCCTGGGACCAGAGGGCCAGACCAGTCCGCCTCTGGAGCCCTGGGACCAGACGGCCAGACCAGTCCGCCTCTGGAGCCCTGGGACCAGAGGGCCAGACCAGTCCGCCTCTGGAGCCCTGGGACCAGAGGGCCAGACCAGTCTGCCTCTGGAGCCCTGGGACCAGACGGCCAGACCAGTCCGCCTCTGGAGCCCTGGGACCAGAGGGCCAGACCAGTCCGCCTCCGGAGCCCTGGGACCAGACGGCCAGACCAGTCCGCCTCCGGAGCCCTGGGACCAGACGGCCAGACCAGTCCGCCTCCGGAGCCCTGGGACCAGACGGCCAGACCAGTCCGCCTCTGGAGCCCTGGGACCAGAGGGCCAGACCAGTCCGCCTCTGGAGCCCTGGGACCAGAGGGCCAGACCAGTCCGCTTCTGGAGCCCTGGGACCAGACGGCCAGACCAGTCCGCCTGTGTTCTGGACCAGTTTGGGGTCCTCCGCTGGCCTACGCTGCTCCAGTCTCTGGCAGCTCGACCGTGTTGCTGAGGAGTCCTCTTTGGGAGCTGGTGCTGTTCTCACTGTGGAGCCTCATCAGAACCGCCTCCCTCCTGCTGAGCGTGTGGACCGGTAGCTCCACCCTGAGCTGCTTCCAGAACCTCGACGTCAGCTCCTTGGACTTCTCCCCCTGCCATCGGACCAGTGTCAGGGCCACCCGTGCCCTCCGCAGCTCCTTAACCCAGCCCTGCCTCTGGAGGCAGCGGTACTGGACCAGAATCACCCGCAGGTGTCCGCCCAGCACCATGTTGTCGATCCCCGCCTTCAGCTCCAGCAGAGCCTGGGAACCCCGACAACCATAACCTGGACCCAGGACCACCAGGAGGCGTCGGCTCCGCGCCACGAAGGTCAAGGTGTCGTCGTTGACAGCTGCAGCAGCACAGAGGTAGAGGTGTGTGAGGGGTGAGGAGGGCACAGGTGAGGCTCAGGTGAGGGTCAGGTGAGGCTCAGGTGAGGGTCAGGTGAGGGTCAGGTGAGGGTCAGGTGAGTCTCAGGTGAGGGTCAGGTGAGGGTCAGGTGAGGGTCAGGTGAGGCTCAGGTGAGGGTCAGGTGAGGGTCAGGTGAGTCTCAGGTGAGGGTCAGGTGAGGGTCAGGTGAGGGTCAGGTGAGGGTCAGGTGAGGGTCAGGTGAGGCTCAGGTGAGGGCAAAGGTGAGGGTCAGGTGAGGCTCAGGTGAGGGTCAGGTGAGGGTCAGGTGAGGCTCAGGTGAGGGCAAAGGTGAGGGTCAGGTGAGGCTCAGGTGAGGGTCAGGTGAGGGCAAAGGTGAGGGTCAGGTGAGGGTCAGGTGAGGCTCAGGTGAGGGTCAGGTGAGGCTCAGGTGAGGGCAAAGGTGAGGGTCAGGTGAGGGCAAAGGTGAGGGTCAGGTGAGGGTCAGGTGAGGGTCAGGTGAGGGCACAGGTGAGGCTCAGGTGAGGGCAAAGGTGAGGGCAAAGGTGAGGGTCAGGTGAGGGTCAGGTGAGGGTCAGGTGAGGGCAAAGGTGAGGCTCAGGTGAGGCTCAGGTGAGGGCAAAGGTGAGGGTCAGGTGAGGGTCAGGTGAGGGTCAGGTGAGGGCAAAGGTGAGGCTCAGGTGAGGCTCAGGTGAGGCTCCTCTGGAGTCAGAGCAGAGCACTAGCGGTACTCTAGCGGTGGTTCAGGTGGTTAGCGTGTGCCGTCAGTACTCTAGCGGTGGTTCAGGTGGTTAGCGTGTGCCGTCAGTACTCTAGCGGTGGTTCAGGTGGTTAGCGTGTGCCGTCAGTACTCTAGCGGTGGTTCAGGTGGTTAGCGTGTGCCGTCAGTACTCTAGCGGTGGTTCAGGTGGTTAGCGTGTGCCGTCAGTACTCTAGCGGTGGTTCAGGTGGTTAGCGTGTGCCGTCAGTACTCACTCCCTCCTGGCAGACTGTCTCTGTCGAAGATACACACAGAGTAGCCGAAGTGGTTTTCCAGAACGCACCGAAGTGTTGTCAGGACAAAGGACTCGTCCTCGCTGTTCCTCTTGTACGAAATGTAGACGTCAAAGTCTTTACGACCTACACAAACACAGTGTTGATCTTTCCAGGAAGACGACGACGATGTAACCAGCAACTTCCTGCTCAGGACAGACTGACGTGAGGACACGTTACACCTGCATCCTCACCTGAGTCTCGCTCCTCGGTGCCAAACCAGGATCGGTAGATTAGCCGCAGCTCCAACCAAAAGACGTGATAAATGACAAAGAGGAGGATCAGGAGGAGCAGCGTGACGCCGAGTCCGCAGCCCAACGGCACCAAGGGCGGAGAGACTGAAAAACACCCAAGTTTGGATTCTGGACTGAAACGGTTCCTTTTAGTACCTGGAACTAGTCTGAACATTCTTAGCATAGCATAGATGCTAGCATGCACACACGCTCCAGATACTGATGACATCATCGTGCTACTAAAGACCCACGAGGGAGGTGGCGTCCCCGGTGGGACACATTTCTGTCAGGCTAGCACGGCGGCTAACATTTAGCTCAACAACAGCCGCGTGAACACACTGAACTCGAGCCACCCCCCCCCCCCCGTACCCCCCCCCCCCCCGGAGGTGAGTGTGGCGTGATGGAGGCGTGAGCACCTTCCAGGTGTAGCTCCGCCCTCTGGGTGTGCCGGCCCTTCAGGTTCTCTACAGAGCAGTTAAACTCCCGCTGGACATCTTCAGACTGGAGGTTCTGGATCACCAACACACTCTCCTCGGTTCGGTCCCCGAAAGAGTCCAGCACCAGTCTGCACACACGCACGCACACGTGCACGCACACGCGCACGCCTGACTTGATTACGTCACACCGACTTATATAACTTTACAAGTACAGCGTGTGGGCCGTCTGATGGCAGCCTGGCGAATCACCTGTTGGTGCTGGTGAAACGATAAAGGTCCGGATGGTTCTCCAGGCGGGTCCCGTCCACCGTCCACCACATCGACCTGTTGGAGTCCAGGTAGGGGAACCGTGCTCTGCAGACCAGGTGAACCTCAGAATCTGAGGGAAGCGTGAAGGGTGCGTTACTGAGCATCGTTAGCGTCCTCGACCACCGTGAGGCTCCGCCCCCGCTGGACTGGACCTACTGGTTCGGACGGGGAAGGCCGGGTCGTGGCTCAGCCGCAGGATGCTGGGAGTTTTGGCCACAGAAGTCGGGGCTGGAAGGACACAGACAGTCAGGACTGAGCAGGCGACTCTGCTGGGCAGGAGCAGGAGGCGGCTCACAGACGGCGGTCACGTTGAGTCTCCTGGTGAACCGGAGGGTCCGGCCCCCCCGCTGGAACCGGGCCGTGCAGTAGTAGAGCCCCTGGTAGTGCGTGTTCATGATGTGGATGTGCACGTTGTTGCCCTGCTGCTGCCGGCTGAACTTCCAGAACGGGTCCGATTCACAGCGCTGCCCCACACACAGAGGACAGTGATGCTGCTGCTGCTACTGCTACTGTGATGCTGCTGCTGCTACTGTGATGCTGCTGCTGCTGCTACTGTGCTGCTGCTGCTACTGTGATGCTGCTGCTGCTGCTACTGCTGCTACTGCTGCTGTGATGCTGCTGCTGCTGCTACTGCTGCTACTGCTGCTACTGCTACTGTGATGCTGCTGCTGCTACTGTGATGCTGCTGCTGCTGCTACTGTGCTGCTGCTGCTACTGTGCTGCTGCTGCTGCTGCTGCTACTGTGATGCTGCTGCTGCTACTGTGCTGCTGCTGCTACTGTGCTGCTGCTGCTGCTGCTACTGTGATGCTGCTGCTGCTACTGTGCTGCTGCTGCTGCTGCTGCTGCTGCTGCTACTGTGCTGCTGCTGCTGCTGCTGCTGCTGCTGCTGCTACTGTGCTGCTGCTGCTGCTGCTGCTGCTGCTGCTGTGATGCTGCTGCTACTGCTACTGCTGTGCTGCTGCTGCTGCTGCTGCTGTGCTGCTGCTGCTACTGCTACTGTGATGCTGCTGCTGCTGCTACTGCTGCTACTGCTGCTACTGTGATGCTGCTACTGCTGCTACTGCTGCTACTGTGATGCTGCTGCTGCTGCTGCTGCTACTACAGTGATGCTGCTGCTACTGCTGCTGCTGCTGCTGCTGCTACTGCTGCTACTGCTGCTACTGTGATGCTGCTGCTACTGCTGCTGCTGCTGCTGCTGCTACTGCTGCTACTGCTGCTACTGTGATGCTGCTGCTACTGCTGCTGCTACTACAGTGATGCTGCTGCTACTGCTGCTGCTGCTGCTGCTGCTACTGCTGCTACTGCTGCTACTGTGATGCTGCTGCTACTGCTGCTGCTACTACAGTGATGCTGCTGCTACTGCTGCTGCTGCTGCTGCTGCTACTGCTGCTGCTACTACAGTGATGCTGCTGCTACTGCTGCTGCTGCTGCTGCTGCTACTGCTGCTACTGCTGCTACTGTGATGCTGCTGCTACTGCTGCTGCTGCTGCTGCTGCTACTGCTGCTACTGCTGCTACTGTGATGCTGCTGCTACTGCTGCTGCTGCTGCTGCTACTGCTGCTACTGCTGCTACTGTGATGCTGCTGCTACTGTGCTGCTGCTGCTGCTACTGCTGCTACTGCTGCTACTGCTACTGTGATGCTGCTGCTACTGCTGCTACTGCTACTGTGATGCTGCTGCTGCTACTGCTACTGTGATGCTGCTGCTGCTGCTACTGCTGCTGCTGCTACTGTGATGCTGCTGCTACTGCTGCTGCTGCTGCTGCTACTGCTGCTGCTGCTGCTACTGTGCTGCTGCTGCTGCTGCTGCTGCTGCTGCTACTGTGCTGCTGCTACTGTGCTGCTGCTACTGTGCTGCTACTGTGATGCTGCTGCTGCTACTACTGTGATGCTGCTGCTGCTGCTGCTACTGTGATGCTGCTGCTACTGTGCTGCTGCTACTGCTGCTACTGTGCTGCTGCTACTGCTGCTACTGTGCTGCTGCTGCTACTGCTGCTGCTGCTACTGCTGCTACTGTGCTGCTGCTACTGCTGCTACTGTGCTGCTGCTGCTACTGTGCTGCTACTGCTGCTACTGTGCTGCTGCTGCTACTGCTGCTGCTACTGTGCTGCTGCTACTGCTGCTGCTACTGTGCTGCTGCTGCTGCTGCTGCTACTGTGATGCTGCTGCTACTGTGCTGCTGCTACTGCTGCTGCTACTGTGCTGCTGCTACTGTGCTGCTGCTGCTGATGCGCTGTGCTGCTGTGCACCATCTTACCAAGCCGGGTTTCACGAACATCCAGGTGACGCTGGGCTCCTCAGGTGCCAGTCTGGAGGCCTCCTGCAGGTCGGGACATTCCAGGACCTCCCCTTCCTGTAAGGGGATGACCACGTGCCTGGTTGCCGTAGCAACGGCAGGCTCACAGTCTGTGCTGCGCACCACCTGATCGGGCCGCAGCACCGTCAGCTGCATCGTAGCCTTGATGCACACAGACCGGTTCCTGTTAGAGGTTACACAGGAAATGAGATTAACACGCGCTCCTGAAGGCACCATCTTCAAGAAGGACGCTGTGTGTGTGTGTGTGAGTCTCTCTCTCTCTGTGTGTGTGCGTGTGTGTGTGTGTGTGTGTGTGTGTGTGTGCGTGTGTGTGTGTGTGTGTGTGTGTGTGAGTCTCTCTCTCTCTGTGTGTGTCTGTCTGTGTGTGTGTGTGTGTGTGTGTGTGTGTGTGAGTCTCTCTCTCTCTGTGTGTGTGTGTGTGCGTGTGTGTGTGCGTCTCACCCCAGCCTGCAGCTGTACCCCCCAGCATCAGCCAGGGACGCCTCCAGCAGCACCAGTCTCTGCTGGTCTCTGACCACTGAGCGGCTGGAAAAGTGAAGCCATCCAATCAGAAGTGAGCTAAACCGGTAACCTGGTAACTAACTGGGACGACCGTGATGCTGGACCACAGTGGTTCCAAGGTCTCATCGTTCCAGCAAAGCAAATGTTTCCAAAAAGATCACAGCAACGTCTCAGGCTTTGATCTGCTGTACCTGAATGTGATTGGCTGCTCCTGGAGACCACCTTCAGGGAGGCGGGACCAGCTCAGGCTGTGGGAGGAGTCATTAAAGATGGAGGGAGGAGGGAAAAGAGGACAAGAGAGCCAGCCCACCTCCCCAGACACAACCGGAACTGGCTCAGCTCCGGACCGGCTCTGGACCCGACACGTTGGTTCTGGAGGAACAGGTCATCCAACCACGTGAGTCACCTGACTTGAGCGGTGTGAGCATTGATGGACACAGGTGCAGCACGTTCACACCTCTGCAGCCATCAGCAGTGATCTGAGGAGGTGGATCAGATCCCACCTTGATACTGACCTGACTGGGTCGGATCCAGCAGCAGGACCAGGACAGAGATCAAAGCTGCCCTGCAGAGACACATCAAAGAAGGGTCACAAAGGTCAAGGTCCAGAGGGAAGCGAACCTCACACACAAACACACTCTCACACACACTCACTCACACACACACACACACACTCACTCTCTCACGCACACACACACTCTCACATACACATTCACACACACACACACTTTCACACACACACACTCTCTCTCTCTCACATACACATTCACACACACACACTTTCACACACTCTCTCTCTCTCACATACACATTCACACACAAACACTTTCACACACTCTCTCTCTCTCACATACACATTCACACACACACACTTTCACACACTCACACACTCTCTCTCTCTCTCACATACACACACACTCTCTCACACACACACACTCACACACTCTCTCTCTCTCTCACATACACATTCACACACACACACTTTCACACACTCACACACTCTCACTCTCTCACATACACATTCACACACACACACTTTCACACACTCACACACTCTCTCTCTCTCACATACACACACACTCACACACTCTCTCTCACATACACACACACTCTCACACTCTCTCTCTCACATACACATTCACACACACACACTTTCACACACTCACACACTCTCTCTCTCTCTCACATACACACACACTCTCTCACACACACACACTCACACACTCTCTCTCTCTCTCACATACACACACACTCTCACACTCTCTCTCTCTCACATACACATTCACACACACACACTTTCACACACTCACACACTCTCTCTCTCTCACATACACACACTCTCTCACACACACACTCACACACTCTCTCTCTCTCACACACACACTCTCTCTCTCTCTCTCTCTCACACACACACACACACAGATACATCTGGTTTATCATCAGTGTAATTATGTATTAATGATAATTAAGTTCTGTTTTTTTTCATTGATCAGTCCTGATCGATCGGGTGAAATCAGCTGTTGAAGTGATTGATGAACAGCTGGTTAAGAGCCGAACCCGTTATTAACGGACCCTCTGGTTCTGTGGCACATTTGACCGGACTAGAAGCACATTTGACCGGACTAGAAGCACATTTGACCGGACTAGAAGCACATTTGACCGGACTAGAAGCACATTTGACGGGACTAGAAGCACATTTGACCGGACTAGAAGCACATTTGACGGGACTAGAAGCACATTTGACCGGACTAGAAGCACATTTGACCGGACTAGAAGCACATTTGACCGGACTAGAAGCACATTTGACCGGACTAGAAGCACATTTGACCGGACTAGAAGCACATTTGACGGGACTAGAAGCACATTTGACCGGACTAGAAGCACATTTGACCGGACTAGAAGCACATTTGACCGGACTAGAAGCACATTTGACGGGACTAGAAGCACATTTGACCGGACTAGAAGCACATTTGACCGGACTAGAAGCACATTTGACCGGACTAGAAGCACATTTGACCGGACTAGAAGCACATTTGACCGGACTAGAAGCACATTTGACGGGACTAGAAGCACATTTGACGGGACTAGAAGCACATTTGACCGGACTAGAAGCACATTTGACCGGACTAGAAGCACATTTGACCGGACTAGAAGCACATTTGACCGGACTAGAAGCACATTTGACGGGACTAGAAGCACATTTGACCGGACTAGAAGCACATTTGACCGGACTAGAAGCACATTTGACGGGACTAGAAGCACATTTGACCGGACTAGAAGCACATTTGACCGGACTAGAAGCACATTTGACCGGACTAGAAGCACATTTGACCGGACTAGAAGCACATTTGACCGGACTCACATCGACCGGGCCTCCGAGGTTCTGGTGTCTGTCGGTCCGGTGGGGAAACGCAGAAGGCGGGATGGAACCGGTAACGAGCCTGCGAACGGGTCGGACCAGCACCGACCAAAACGAGCCGTAATCACCGACTGGAATCACGTCATGAAGAACTTTAAAAACAAAATGAAAAGTCTTCGCGGTGTCGCTACCGGAAACGGGCCGAGCACTTCCGGTCTCTCGTTTCCTGTTGACGCGCTGTTGAGGAAACTTTACTGACACGTTCGTTTCTCAGGGTTAGGGTTAGAAATAGACACAATTAAATGAAGTGCGTGATTTAATGTCTAAGACGACTGGAAGGACTTGCAGAAGCTTCTGGGCTCCTTCCACAGGTCCCTGGGTACTGGGTCTGTTCAGGAGGAAGGGCCCCCAACATCTTACAGCATCGTGGACCTTTACCTGGGGGGTCGGCTCCTTGTCCCTCAAGGACTCCCAACACTTCCAGACGCCCCCTTTTAAGCAACATGATAAACCAAATATAACAACTCTCCAAAACTCGTCCATGGAAATCTGAAATTTAAAATCCCAGGAGTGGCGTCACATCCCAGCAGTGCTCATACACGTGGCCGTGCACGTGTGTGCAGCAGCGTCCCAAGGTTTAAGGTCCTTTATTGCAGTAAATAGAACAAGAGAACACAAAAGAATGATCTGATGTCGCCATATTGAGGCTGATTAATGTCCAGATTATAAATTCCAGTGAGACGTGTCTGTTTCTAAATGATGTATAATAATTAAACCACTTCATATCAAACAGCCATGTGTTTGCGTTTGTGTTGATCTGTGAACGAGCTCTAATGATCAATTAAAATCAGGTTCTACTTGATCGTTTACTTTGATGAGGTCTTCCTGGAAAGAGTCTTCCTCTGTTGAGGAAGTGTCTGGTTTAAAATGCTCATTTTGCAGCAGCCTAAAAACGCTGGTTGACTTAGAGAGGACTAGTTCACGTTAGCAGCACACGGTCACGAGCGCTGATCCAGGCCTGGACGGGTCACAGGAACGTGCAGCCGGGCTCGGTGCTGACGCACGGTCACACTGGCAGAACTAACAGGCAGAACTGGGATGTCCTAACTAGTAGGGTTATGTAGCAACAACCCGTTTATTGGCTGAGCTACAGACCAGGTTAGTCGGCTCAGCAAAGGTTTGACCACCTCGGGGGCGCCAGGATCCACTGGATCCATCAACAGAACCATGAGTGATCCCAGCTCATCCTCATCAAAAAGCACCAAACTTAATGCTTCATAAATCTGTCATTTATTTTTGAAAATAAACATTTGAGCATAATATCTGGAAGTGGGATCACCTCAAGAAACCAACTGATCAATGTAGAATAAAAAAGTTCATTTATGCTTTTTTCTTTGAGACAAATGGAGCAGATCAAAGTTCTGGAGATGAGCTGAACTTTGGTCACCTGATAATGAAGAACATCAACAAGCTGAACGTCCCTGGAGACCTCAGGAGAGCATGAAAGGGTCAGAGGTCAAAGGTGAAGGAGACTGGAGGAGCATTTCAGTCAACAAGAGCCATTCCAGAATCCCCCAAGAGTCGTTTCTGAAGACCAACGATCCACAAAGAGCAGGAGGAGCTGAGCAGGAGGAGCTGAGCAGGAGGAGCTGAGCAGGAGGAGCTGAGCAGGAGGAGCTGAGCAGAGGAGCTGAGCAGGAGGAGCTGAGCAGGAGCAGCTGAGCAGGAGGAGCTGAGCAGAGGAGCTGAGCAGGAGGAGCTGAGCAGAGGAGCTGAGCAGGAGGAGCTGAGCAGAGGAGCTGAGCAGAGGAGCTGAGCAGGAGCAGCTGAGCAGAGGAGCTGAGCAGGAGGAGCTGAGCAGGAGGAGCTGAGCAGGAGGAGCTGAGCAGGAGGAGCTGAGCAGGAGGAGCTGAGCAGAGGAGCTGAGCAGGAGGAGCTGAGCAGGAGGAGCTGAGCAGAGGAGCTGAGCAGGAGGAGCTGAGCAGGAGCAGCTGAGCAGAGGAGCTGAGCAGAGGAGCTGAGCAGGAGGAGCTGAGCAGAGGAGCTGAGCAGGAGGAGCTGAGCAGAGGAGCTGAGCAGGAGGAGCTGAGCAGGAGCAGCTGAGCAGGAGGAGCTGAGCAGGAGGAGCTGAGCAGGAGGAGCTGAGCAGGAGGAGCTGAGCAGGAGGAGCTGAGCAGGAGGAGCTGAGCAGGAGCAGCTGAGCAGAGGAGCTGAGCAGGAGGAGACGCCGCCCGATGGTTCCCGTCATGGCGGTGGTCACACGGAGTTAAGACCCAACAAGGTCCGTTTACTCCCCCGTCCTCAGTCTTTCTTCCTCTTCTTTCTTCGCACCTCCTCCTCCACCACGTGCTCCATGTGGTCCCACACCTCCTCGTCACTTCCTCCCTCCTCCCGCTTCACCTGCGGGGACTCGCCCCCCCCCCCCGCCGTTGGGCTGGCGTCCTGCAGCTCCCTGCTGGACACCAGCAGGCAGGTGAGGCGGGACTTCAGGTAGACTTTGTGCTGCAGCTTCCGGTCGTCCAGATTGTGGATGCAGAGGAACCGGTCCAGGCCGCAGGACGCCACGGTGGGAAGAGAGGGGTGGCACTGGAGCTCCCTCACGGCGCCCGACGTGCCCTTCAGGCGACCTCGCACCAGGCCTTTCCTCAGGTCCAGCAGGGCGATCTGACCGTGGGTGTTCGCCACCACCACGGTGTCCCCGGCGGCAGGCAGGGACAGCGCCGTGAGTGGATACTCACCAAAGTCCACCTCCAACACTGGGCGCCGCTGAGGCGTGGCCGGATCAAAGACATGGACCTGGGGGCGACAGCAGAGATCAAAGCCCAGTGGAGTCACACCAGCATCACTAACTAAATGGAAAATTACTTCCTCGTGATTTTAACTTTTTCGAAACATTCAAACACTCTGACGTTGAAAGGTGGAGCGGTTGGACGCTAGAGGGGGCGGGGCTTTGGAAGCCCACGTCGCTCTCCTTGTGACGTCACTCAGCTGCGCGCTGTCCAGTGTTGGAGCGTGCACGTGTCTTGTGTTGATCACTCCGTTTTATTGGAGGTAATTGGTGACAGTTTTCGTGTGAATGAGATATTGTGTCCGGGTTCGGGTTCCTCTCCTGAAGAACAATTGTGTGTTTTTGGATCTTTCTTCCACCTACACACCACCAAGACTGTTACAAAGGCCAATTCAATTTGTTTTAAACTTTATTTTTCCCCAAGGGGCCATTTAAGGCATTACCATAGCTAAATACGTATAAATACGAGAAAAATGCACAACATAATTAAAAACAGGTAAAAGAAGAGCAAGGAAGAGCGGGCGTTGGGATCCGAACCGCAGCCGCGTCAGGAGAACCTCGAAACACCTTGAATGCGAGTCGCCTCTACACTAAAGGAACCTACCTGATGGTAGCCGGTGCAGGTCACCACTTTCTCGGAGCCCGGGATGAAGGCCACGTCCCGGACCCAGTACGGCCTGCGCAGATCCAGCCAATCGTCTCGCAGATTCTTCGCAGCAAACACGGCTTTCTCGGGTCGGTCCAAGTCCCAAATCTTTAGTCCGTTTTCTTTCCCACCGGTCGCTACTTTGTTCCGGTGTAGCGGGTTCTGTCGCATGCGACACACGTTCTTTCCGGCGTCCAGCTCCGCCACCGGCCCGTTGCTCTGGTCCCTCCAGACCCGCACCGTCCCGCACTCGACACAGGTGACCAGCGCGGAGTCGCCCAGCGCGGCCAACCCGGTGAAGCAGCCGTCGGCGGGGTCCCCGCAGCGGCGGCTCTCGGTGAAGACCCCCTTCTCGGTGCAGAAGGTCTTGACGGTCGCGTCCACAGAGCCAACCAGAACCTCGGTCTCCGCAGAGTCGCCCCAGCACAAAGTCCGGATCTCCTGGTCGCGGCTCAGGTGGCGCGTGTTACAGAAGTTAAATGCCTGCTTCCTGGACAGGCTGACCCCCTTCAGGATTCCGGTCTCGGAACCGAGCCATACGGAACACAATCGGCTGTTTTCCCCCATCACCCCGGTGAATCGCGATCCAACTCCCGAAAGACAACCCGAACCCAGCCGTCACGGTTTACGGCAGCACGCGCCCGTCTCTGAAAACGTGTCGCACAATTACGACGTCAGAGACCTTCTTCTTCTACGTCTTCTTCTTTTTCTCATTATAATCATAATCATTAGTTATTATCATCATTATTATTATCATAATCATTATTATTATTATCATGATCACTATTATTATTATTAATATCATTATTATTATTGTTATTATTTTTAGACTGGAATGGATGTCCGTTTGTCCACCTTTGTCCACCTTTCCTTTTCGATGTCATGAAGTCATTTCCGGCGTCGGCCCGTCCACAGACTGGCGCTGAGTCTGTTTGTCATATATTTTTAATGAGCCTTTACAGTTTTACAAAACAAAATGCAGAGTATTCCACGTCATAAAGAAACGATCGACTCAATCAAGAGACACTGAAGTGAAAGCCGTGTTTAACATTTGTGACGGGTCAGAGCTATCCAGGAGGATCCAGTCATGAATGAGGCCCACAAGGAGATGAGAGAGCTGTCAAAGTCAGGAGGGAGCATAGTTCTGAAAAAAAATCAAATTATTTTGTTGTTGTAAATAAACCAGTTAAGGCTTCCATTAACTACACTAACCCAACCCATAGATATAATGACCTTAGTCCTGACCCTAGTCCTGACCCTAGTCCTGACCCTAACCCAACCCATAGATATAATGACCTTAGTCTTGACCCTAGTCCTGACCCTAACCCAACCCATAGATATAATGACCTTAGTCCTGACCCTAGTCCTGACCCTAGTCCTGACCCTAACCCAACCCATAGATATAATGACCCTAGTCCTGACCCTAGTCCTGACCCTAACCCAACCCATAGATATAATGACCTTAGTCTTGACCCTAGTCTTGACCCTAGTCCTGACCCTAACCCTAACCTCAGCCAAGTTGAGCTGCATGTGATGACACATCACCTTCCCAGCCTGGCAGCCAGATTAATACGTCGTTATTACGTCATCAATACGCCATTATTGCGTCATTATTACGCCATTATTACATCATTAATGCGCCATTATTACGTCATTATCGCGTCATTAACATGTCATTATTACGTCATTAATACGTCATCATTGTGTCATTAATACGCCATTACAACATCATCATTACGCCATTAATACGCCATTATCACGTCATTAATACGCCATTATCACGTCATTAATACGCCACTCTTACGTCATTAATACGCCATTATTACATCATTAATACGCCGTTATCACGTCATTAATACGCCATTATCACGTCATCAATACAACATTCTTGCGTCATTAATACGCCATTATCACATCATTAATACGCCATTATCGCGTCATTAATATGCCATTAATACGCCATTCGTACGTCATTAATGCGCCATTATCGTGTCATTAATACGCCATTATCACGTCACTAATACGCCATTCTTACGTCATTAATATGCCATTATCACGTCATTAATACGCCATTATCGCGTCATTAATACGCCATTATCACGTCATTAATACGCCATTCTTACGTCATTAATATGCCATTATCACGTTATTAATACGCCATTATCACGTAATTAATACGCCATTATTACATCACTAATGCGCCGTTATCACGTCATTAATACGCCGTTATCACGTAATTAATACGCCATTCTTATGTCATTAATACTCCATTCTTACGTCATTAATACGCCATTATTACATCATCATTACGTCATTAATACGCCATTCTTACGTCATTAATACGCCATTCTTACGTCATTAATACGCCATTATCACGTCAGTAATACGCCATTCTTACGTCATTAATACGCCATTATCACGTCAGTAATACGCCATTATCACATCATTAATACGCCATTATCGCGCCATTAATACGCCATTGTCGTGTCATTAATACATCATTCTTACGTAATTAATACGCCATTCTTATGTCATTAATACGCCATTCTTACATCATCATTACGTCATTAATACGCCAGCCTCTGGAGCTGGGGCAGGCTTGTTACAGCTCCGCTCTGAAAGGGGGCCGGGCTCAGAACCACCAGAGTCTGAAGCTTGAAAATCAGAAGAGACTTTTAGAAGTTCCAACCAGGTTTTTATTGGTGAAATGCTGGGAGCAGCAGGTGTATGAGGACAGAGGGAGAAGAATGAGCTCAACCCCCAACAAAGCACTTCATAAATATATTTAACCTCTGCAGTATAAAAATAAATAAGCTCCTCGTAATGGGAGACGTAAACGAAGTTCAAAATCAAACTCGATCTCTGGAATCTGACGTTTTTATTCCTTCAGTGTGAGAAAAGCTGCCCAACTGAGCTGAAGCCTTTTCCACATTTGATCATATCTAACTTTTAAGAATTGATTTTACTTTGCAGTAACAAAATAAATATTTGACCCACTGATTATTTTTGTTGCTCGATAATAAAAGTCAAGTCCGTCGAACTCTTGTTCTGGGTCTTTTTTTGACCCAAATCCCTGAAACACTTTGTTCTGTTGGGGCCAGAATCCATCTTTGGCTGAACACGTCTGCTCCCTGCTGTCAGGTGACTGGAGGACGACTGATGATCAATAACAGATGTGACGACATGAGCGGGACACGTGGAAGGGGGAGGAGCTAAATGTGGCGGCGAGTCAGGTTGTTTCTCTCCGGCTCCAGGAACTCGTCCAGCAGAGCAGCCATGAAACTTTGCAGCTCCTCCTCTAGTCTGGACACATCACTGCAGCACAGAGACAGCCGGTGAGGCCACGCCCACTTCTACACACACCTGGATCAGGTGCAATATGTAGAAATTTGTAGACAGGTTACATCATTGACCAAAGCAAAGATGGAAGACTCAACATGCATCAACGTGAAGCAGGTATCTCATCTGCTAATGGGAGGTTTAATGCTGTACTACAGCCAACCACCAGGGGCAGCAGTCAGGTGTGACTGCAGCACCAGGTGCACCTGCAGCACCAGGTGCACCTGCTGCACCTGCAGCACCAGGTGCACCTGCTGCACCAGGTGTACCTGCAGCACCTGCAGCACCAGGTGCACCTGCAGCACCTGCTGCACCTGCTGCACCAGGTGTACCTGCAGCACCTGCTGCACCTGCTGCACCAGGTGCACCTGCAGCACCAGGTGCACCTGCTGCACCAGGTGTACCTGCAGCACCAGGTGCACCTGCAGCACCTGCAGCACCTGCTGCACCTGCTGCACTCTGACCTGTTTCCTGGCGCTGCGCAGTACTCAGCGTAGCATTTGATCTTGGGTTCAGTACCGCTGGTTCTCAGAGTGGCCACGAAGCCATTTTGAAGGGTGAAGGTGATCATGTGACTGCTCTTCATCACAGGAAGTACCTGTAAGACAGAGGAGAAACTTTCTGTGTTGGTTTGTAATAAATTATTGCGCTACTCCGAACTATAGTGATAAATGCAACCAACAATCGTGTGAGTGTGTGTGAGTGAGTGTGTGTGTCTGAGTGTGTGTGTGTGTGTGTCTGAGTGTGAGTGTGTGTGTGAGTGAGTGTGTGTGTCTGAGTGTGAGTGAGTGTGTGTGTGTGTGTGTCTGAGTGTGTGTGAGTGTACGTGTGTGTGTGTGCTCACCAATTAGTGACTTTACATAAACTGATAAGCGATCACCTGAGGGGGCATCATCCTCGGGTTTGGATACTTGAGGATCAAAAATATTGGTTTTACATCAGTTTCTCCCCAAACACACGAGCAGTGAAACGTCCTCAAGGAGAAACATCTGCATCTCCAGGGAGTTCCAGATGTGCGACTCTTCCGCTCATCCTAACTTTGCAGCGTCTGGGGAGGATCTGGACCACCACTCATGTGTTCATAAAGGTGACCTCATCACCACTCATGTGTTCATAAAGGTGACCTCATCACCTCATGTGTTCATAAAGGTGACCTCATCACCACTCATGTGTTCATAAAGGTGACCTCATCACCACTCATGTGTTCATAAAGGTGACCTCATCACCACTCATGTGTTCATAAAGGTGACCTCATCACCTCATGTGTTCATAAAGGTGACCTCATCACCACTCATGTGTTCATAAAGGTGACCTCATCACCTCATGTGTTCATAAAGGTGACCTCATCACCTCATGTGTTCATAAAGGTGACCTCATCACCACTCATGTGTTCATAAAGGTGACCTCATCACCACTCAGGTGTTCATAAAGGTGACCTCATCACCACTCATGTGTTCATAAAGGTGACCTCATCACCACTCAGGTGTTCATAAAGGTGACCTCATCACACCTCATGTGTTCATAAAGGTGACCTCATCACCACTCAGGTGTTCATAAAGGTGACCTCATCACCACTCATGTGTTCATAAAGGTGACCTCATCACCTCATGTGTTCATAAAGGTGACCTCATCACCACTCAGGTGTTCATAAAGGTGACCTCATCACACCTCATGTGTTCATAAAGGTGACCTCATCACCTCATGTGTTCATAAAGGTGACCTCATCACCACTCATGTGTTCATAAAGGTGACCTCATCACCTCATGTGTTCATAAAGGTGACCTCATCACCTCATGTGTTCATAAAGGTGACCTCATCACCACTCATGTGTTCATAAAGGTGACCTCATCACCTCATGTGTTCATAAAGGTGACCTCATCACCACTCATGTGTTCATAAAGGTGACCTCATCACCACTCATGTGTTCATAAAGGTGACCTCATCACCACTCATGTGTTCATAAAGGTGACCTCATCACCTCATGTGTTCATAAAGGTGACCTCATCACCTCATGTGTTCATAAAGGTGACCTCATCACCACTCATGTGTTCATAAAGGTGACCTCATCACCTCATGTGTTCATAAAGGTGACCTCATCACCTCATGTGTTCATAAAGGTGACCTCATCACCACTCATGTGTTCATAAAGGTGACCTCATCACCACTCAGGTGTTCATAAAGGTGACCTCATCACCACTCATGTGTTCATAAAGGTGACCTCATCACCTCATGTGTTCATAAAGGTGACCTCATCACCTCATGTGTTCATAAAGGTGACCTCATCACCACTCATGTGTTCATAAAGGTGACCTCATCACCTCATGTGTTCATAAAGGTGACCTCATCACCTCATGTGTTCATAAAGGTGACCTCATCACCACTCATGTGTTCATAAAGGTGACCTCATCACCACTCATGTGTTCATAAAGGTGACCTCATCACCTCATGTGTTCATAAAGGTGACCTCATCACCAGAGCATTAGAACTCCACATGGATGCAGCACCCTTCTGGACCTTTAACACAACAAACATCTTACAGATCTGAGGTCCGGCTGGCTGCTGTCGTATCCCGTGGTTACGTCTCGCACGTGCACGATCTGGATCCCGCTGCACGTCTTTGGGTAAGAACCTGTGCCTCCAAAGTTCCTGATGCGACTGAAGATGCTGTTGATAGTAGGTGGGTCTTCACAAACGACGTACGACGTTTTCGACAGGTGGTAGCCGTACCTGCAGACAGGAAGCACCTGGATGACACCAGCCGACAGGACCCAACAGGACCCAACAGGACCCAACAGGAACCAACAGGACCCAACAGGACCCAACAGGAACCAACAGGAACCAACAGGAGCCAACAGGAACCAACAGGAACCAACAGGAGCCAACAGGAACCAACAGGACCCAACAGGACCCAAGAGGACCCAACAGGACCCAACAGGAACCAACAGGAGCCAGAACAGCCGAAGACCCAACCACTCACGTTTGGTAGATGATGTGAAGTTGTTGGTTCAGATTCAGGTGCTTGTGATACAGGTAAGAAGCCATTTCAGCCACGACCGCCGCCGAACTGATGCCGTCTTTATCAAGAACCCAAGAGCCACACAGGAACCCTGGGTCAGACCGCACAGAACAAGATCGGATTTAGCAAACGCGATCAACTCAAATGTGCTAATTAACGTAACTCCGGTTACCTATTGACTCCTCAAAGGAAAAAAGGACGGTATTCCCAGCTTGGGCGAGCTCATGGATTCGGTGACCAATCCACTTGAAGCCAGGTAGAGTTTCCTGTGAGCCAGGCAGACGTGACAGCAGCATCGTCAGTAAAGAAGACTAAGGAGAGAAACACGAGACAAGTGCACCAGCTCCATCTCCTCAGGCAGGTCTGGCCAGGTGTCATGAGGACCAAAGCCCAGTAGCCAACCAGGCCATCCCAACAACTGGACCATCACCAGATGTGCCGACTGTGGGAACATACAGGGTCTCCAACGAGCCCTTAAGCTCCTTCAGCCCTGTATATTTTTCTGAGGCGTCATCGCTAATTCAGAAATCCAAGACCACCACGTGTCCTTTAGATCCCATCCCAACACACCTGTTGAAGGATGTTCTACCAATGATAGGCAGCTCTATCCTGGACCAGATTAATGGTTCTTTAGTGTCAGGTTATGTACCCCGGTCCTACAAGGTGGCAGTGATTAAGCCGTTGCTTAAAAAACCATCACTGGATCCTGACGTCCTAGCAAATTATAGGCCGATATCCAACCTTCCTTTTATCTCTAAAGTTCTAGAGAAGGTGGTGGTGACTCAGTTACTGGAGCACCTGCAGAGGAACAGCCTGTTTGAGATGTTTCAGTCAGGCTTTAGAGCTCACCACAGCACAGAAACAGCACTTCTTAAAGTCACTAATGATCTTCTCATAGCTTCAGATCATGGACTGGTCTCTATGCTGGTTCTGCTGGACCTCAGTGCTGCTTTTGATCCAGTTGATCACAGCATCCTGTTACAGAGACTGGAACATGTGATTGGGATTAAAGGGACAGCACTAGACTGGTTTAGATCATACTTATCTGATAGATACCAGTTTGCTCATGTCCATGGTGTTCCCTCCTCATACAGCAGGGTTAGCCATGGGGTTCCTCAAGGTTCTGGACTTGGACCAATCCTCTTCCCCTTGTACATGCTTCCCTTAGGGAACATTATTCGGCAGCATGGGATCAATGTTCATTGTTATGCTGATGACACTCAGCTCTATTTATCCATGAAACCAGAGGAGACAGAGAAGTTAGTGAAGCTCCAGACCTGTCTTAAAGACATAAGGTCCTGGATGTCTTCAAATGTCCTCCTCCTTAACCCAGGAAAAACTGAGGTCATGGTGTTTGGTCCTGAACCTCTCAGGGATAGATTAGATCACATGATCACTCTAGATGGTATCTCATTAACATCTAGTCTCTCTGTGAGGAATCTAGGAGTAACTTTTGATCAAAATCTCTCCTTCAACTCCCACATTAAATTAGTCTCTAGAGCCTTTTTCCACCTGAGGAACATCTCAAAGATCAGGAAGCTGCTGACCCACCATGATGCTGAAAAGTTAGTCCAGCATTTGTTCCTTCCAGGCTGGACTATTGTGATTCTTTATTATCAGGGGGTCCAAACAACTCAGAAAGATTTGCCCGATGGCAGAGGAAGAGCATCCTGAAGGAAATCAACTCAGCAGAGTTAAAGGTTGAAGGCAGTGAAGGAACGTGGCCAGTGGGTTCACAACTTCTCCAAACCTCCAAACCTTAGTCCAAATCCATCTGCCAGACCATTGTGGAAACACAACATGAAACAGCAGCAGCTCTGGTGGAGCAACAGCGCGTGGTGTCACTGTGACGGGGGTATTCCCATCGTGGACCGGGACCCCATCGTGGACGGGGACCCCATCGTGGACAGGGACCCCATCGTGGACAGGGACCCCATCGTGGACGGGGACCCCATCGTGGACGGGGACCCCATCGTGGACCGGGACCCCATCGTGGACGGGGACCCCATCGTGGACAGGGACCCCATCGTGGACCGGGACCCCATCGTGGACCGGGACCCTCTGTCCCCGGACGTTCAGGACAGGCAGTGTTGGTATCATCTGGACGGGCTTCCAGGAGAACAGCCGCCCATTGATGAGCGCTGCCAACATGGATACAGGTGCAACAGGGCTCCTCCCGGCACCAAAGAGCAAGTGCTAGCATACGAAGGCCCAGAACACCGATGCTCCATATGGGCGCCATCACGCCGCCATCATGGACGGGACCTGCTCCATATGGGCGCCATCACGCCGCCATCATGGACGGGACCTGCTCCATATGGGCGCCATCACGCCGCCATCATGGACGGGACCTGCTCCATATGGGCCCCATCACGCCGCCATCATGGGCGGGACCTGCTCCATATGGGCGCCATCACGCCGCCATCACGGACGGGACCTGCTCCATATGGGCGCCATCACGCCGCCATCATGGACGGGACCTGCTCCATATGGGCGCCATCACGCCGCCATCATGGGCGGGACCTGCTCCATATGGGCGCCATCACGCCGCCATCATGGACGGGACCTGCTCCATATGGGCGCCATCACGCCGCCATCATGGACGGGACCTGCTCCATATGGGCGCCATCACGCCGCCATCATGGACGGGACCTGCTCCATATGGGCGCCATCACGCCGCCATCATGGACGGGACCTGCTCCATATGGGCGCCATCACGCTTCACTTCCAGAGAGAACTCACATCAACGAGTTGTCAGTTAACCTCCGGTCAGCTGCATTTTCACTGACCTCGAACTTAAACCCCTTCTCACGTGCGAAGGTCTGCAGGATCTTTGAAGACACCGTGGTGGACAACATGTAAACCTTCTGGACATCTTCTGGATCTGGATGGGCATCTTTCCAGTTGGAGAACATCCACCATCCCAGCAGAGCTGCCAGTTCATTTCCTGTGAACACCTTCCATCCACACCTGGGTAGACACAGACCCTGGTAAACCACAGCACAGAGGAGGTCCTACAGCCCAGGGTCCACTCAGCAAACATTACCCTTCAGACTTCTCTGCTACCGCCAAGCGGTCAGCATCAGGATCTGTTGCCAGGACAATTGGAGCATTTTCTTTCTCTGCCAGAAGAACAGAAAGTTCCTGGAGGACAAAAGAATGCTCAAAGTCACTGAAACAAAGAGAAACCCAGAGGTTGAGATCTTGGCAGACTAATCTGTGCCCTACAAGGACCGGCAGTCCTTCTTCAGGGTTGGGGCAGATGACGGAGGAGAAGTTGGGGTCAGGGTCTTTCTGCTCAGGAACAGGGATTGGTGGAGCGAACCCAAAGGTTTGGAAGGCCTTCTGGACATAGTCATGTCCAACCCCATGGAATGACGAGTGGACAAACTTCAGTGGACACCTTCTGTTCAGATTCCTGAGAGACAAGAGGACCAACACACACATAGAGGTTTTTAGGAGGGTCTTGTGAATCACCTGGTTGGTATTGACTTCAGCCCAGTCTGTACGGGACTTCGGCCTGATCATGTAGGTCTGAAGAAGTGCTACAGAGGTCTAGGGTTCATTCTTACGCCCTCCTCTAACCTGTGGAAACAGAGGGAGGTCAGCTCTTCCATGTAGGAGCGGCTGATGTCAGCCAGTGGGTCAGTCCTGAGGGACGATGTCTCCACCAGCTCCTCCTCCCAGCAGGAGGAGCTCCAGGGCTCCAGCTGCTCCTCAACACAACACAGGATCTCTCTGTCGTGTGGTGAGCAGATCTGAGCACCATTACACCAGTACACCTGCGGTGAGGACACAGAGGAGCAGCGCTCACATCCTCATTCATCTCATCGCACAGCCAGTTTCTCATTTCACATTTAAAACTGAGGCAGCATCAACGTGCCGTTTAATGCTGGATGGAACATGGCTCTGGCTCCTTCCTGCTTCTTGGTCCGAGCACCGTGATGCTCTAACCCTGACCCTGACCCTAACCCTCTAACCCTGACCCTCTAACCCTAACCCTGACCCTCTAACCCTGACCCTAACCCTCTAACCCTGACCCTAACCCTCTAACCCTAACCCTGACCCTCTAACCCTAACCCTCTAACCCTGACCCTCTAACCCTAACCCTGACCCTTACCCTCTAACCCTGACCCTCTAACCCTCTAACCCTGACCCTAACCCTCTAACCCTGACCCTAACCCTCTAACCCTAACCCTGACCCTCTAACCCTAACCCTCTAACCCTGACCCTCTAACCCTAACCCTGACCCTTACCCTCTAACCCTGACCCTCTAACCCTGACCCTGACCCTAACCCTCTAACCCTGACCCTAACCCTCTAACCCTGACCCTCTAACCCTCTAACCCTGACCCTAACCCTCTAACCCTGACCCTAACCCTCTAACCCTAACCCTGACCCTCTAACCCTAACCCTGACCCTCTAACCCTCTAACCCTGACCCTAACCCTCTAACCCTGACCCTAACCCTCTAACCCTAACCCTCTAACCCTGACCCTCTAACCCTGACCCTGACCCTCTAACCCTGACCCTCTAACCCTAACCCTGACCCTCTAACCCTCTAACCCTGACCCTAACCCTCTAACCCTGACCCTAACCCTCTAACCCTAACCCTGACCCTTACCCTCTAACCCTAACCCTGACCCTCTAACCCTGACCCTCTAACCCTAACCTAACCCTCTAACTCTGACCCTAACCCTCTAACCCTAACCCTAACCCTCTAACCCTAACCCTAACCCTCTAACCCTACCCAAACCCTCTAACCCTGACCCTAACCCTGACCCTAACCCTGGCAGGTGCCGTTTGGTAACCAAAGACTTTGTAATTAAATCAAAAGTGCAAATCTACTGAATTAATGCGGCTCCTCTTCACACATGGGATCTGTGAGTCCAACACTGCTGAGGGAGTTTTGCACCGTCGACCCACATTTGGAAACAAGAGCCCTTTTCCGTTGATATTAACATTATTTTGGTGTGGGCATTATTTTGGGGAAGGCAGGGCGTCCAGATAACTTATGACAGCGGCCAACACCCCTCTCCCATTCTTTGTCCCAAACCACTCAGGGTTAGGGTTAGAGGGGGGCTACACCACGTATTTGCAGCTGTGGCACATGGCTCGAAACTTGGGAAGTCGCATAGCTAACCACACCAGTTTGCTAAAAATATGGCGCCCCCTACTGCATTGGCAGGCTGCTGCACAGCGAGCCAGACACAACGGCTACATACAAGCATGTGGAGCCCTTAGAGGAGTTTCCAAAGACATATTTGGGTGATCTGGTGTTTGTCTGTAACTGATGAGATGGTGACACGTCCAATGACCCCCCCCCCCCCCCCCCCCCGCACTCAAACAGGCTCCAGCTCCAGACAGCTGATTTAAAATTAGTTTCCCTCCTAAATTATAAATTCCCTAATTAGGCTTTAAAGGTTGAACCTGGATTTTTACTGGAATTTGAAAGAAAGTTTAACCTTCCCGTGGTGTGGGTGATGTCAGAGACTCTCACCTTGTATCCGTTGTCTTCTTTGGGATTGTGGGATGCAGTGATCATCACTCCGGCCACTGCTCCGAGCTTCTGCACTGCATATGGCTGCAACAAACAAGCCCTGTTTTACGAGACGCTCAGTGACCCCGCCCCTCTGAGTCAGTGACCCCGCCCCTCTGAGTCAGTGACCCCGCCCCTCTGAGTCAGTGACCCCGCCCATCTGAGTCAGTGACCCGCCCATCTGAGTCAGTGACCCCGCCCCTCTGAGTCAGTGACCCCGCCCCTCTGAGTCAGTGACCCCGCCCCTCTGAGTCAGTGACCCCGCCCGTCTGAGTGTGTGACTCCGCCCACTCGGACAGAACCTGTCGGTGCTTTTCTCACCACATACGGGGTCGGGACAAATGTGGAGAAGAGCTGAACGGGAACCTCTCTGCTGAGCATCACAGCAGCCGTTAGCTTTGCCAAACTGAAACAGAGATCACATGACTGTCGTCCCGCCTCCTGACAGAAGCTAACCCAAACACGAGGTGTGTGCAGTTACCGCTGGCTGCTGCAGCCACTCTCTTCCTGACCTCTGGAGTCAAAACCAATGACGACACCTCTGTCGCGCAGGTCTGGGAAACACCTGGACAGGTATGAATGCAAGCCCTGGCCAGGGGACGGGCACACAAAACACATGCACACTTTCATCACAGGTCAGGGTGGTGGAAACAACCCGGTAAAGTCACGAGCGGAGAGGAACCTGGGTGGACTGGATGACAGTGAGGTCATTAATCCGGCTAAATCCGGCTCCCATCGGCGCTCTCAGTCCAGCTGTTCCGAAGCTCATCCGGCAGCAGAGTCTCTTCCTCAGGTCATCCTGGCGACCTGCTGCCACCAGAGACTGCACCTGAGCCCGGGTCCAGGGGTTCTACAGAACAGGAATATTGTGGTTGGAGATCACCAGCAGCTGGAGAACCTCCATCTTCAGACGGTCTCAGCAGGATGAGGGGTTAGAGTTAGAGGAGGGTTAGGGTTAGGGTTAGAGGGTTAGGGTTAGAGGGTTAGGGGAAGGTTAGGGTTAGAGGAGGGGTTGGGGTTAGGGTTAGAGGAGGGGTTGGGGTTAGGTTAGGGTTAGGGTTAGAGGAGGGGTTAGGTTAGAGTTAGAGGAGGGGTTGGGGTTAGGGTTAGGGTTAGAGGAGGGGTTAGGGTTAGAGGAGGGGTTAGGTTAGGGTTAGAGGAGGGGTTAGGGTTAGGGTTAGAGGGTTAGGGGAAGGTTAGGGTTAGGGTTAGAGGAGGGGTTAGGGTTAGAGGGTTAGGGGAAGGTTAGGGTTAGAGGAGGGGTTAGGGTTAGAGGGTTAGGGGAAGGTTAGGGTTAGAGGAGGGGTTAGGTTAGGGTTAGGGTTAGAGGAGGGGTTAGGGTTAGGGTTAGAGGAGGGGTTAGGTTAGGGTTAGAGGAGGGGTTAGGTTAGGGTTAGGGTTCGAGGGTTAGGGGAAGGTTAGGGTTAGGGTTAGAGGAGGGGTTAGGGTTAGAGGGTTAGGGGAAGGTTAGGGTTAGAGGAGGGGTTAGGGTTAGAGGAGGGTTAGGGTTAGAGGGTTAGGGTTAGAGTAGGGGCAGCACGACTCAACACTAAAGCTCCACAAACCATCTTGTTCACTCTAGATGGAGATTTAAATTAATCAATAATGACATTAAATCTAATCAATCAAAAGATAAGTGTCAGCTTTTCAAAGCGGGTCAAGCAGAGGAACGCTTAATTCGTGACATTTATCGGAGAAGGTCAGGACACTGGTGACATTTTAACACTCAGGTCAGTGCGTGCGTGAGAGAGTGTGTGCGTGCGTGAGAGAGTGTGTGTGCGTGCGCTCCTGTCATATCTCGATGATTTCATATTTTGATTTCTCAAAATATGGCAAAATGTGGCATTTCCCATTCATGAATGATAATTCATCACAGAGCTGTTTTTGAACAGCTGTGAGACCGGAAGCGGAAGTCTTCCTGCGTCACTCGGAATATCGCTCCTTCTCCGTGATCCCGCAACTTTGTGCGCTCGTTAAAATAGTGACTCGGTGTTCACAAACATTTCAGTTGTGTCTTCAGACTAAGGAGAACAGCCAGACCCCGGCAGGCTCACCTGGTCCCAGTCCAACCACCGCTGCACCGCCTGGTCGAGCTGCGGCTCACCGCTCATCTGGCGTCGGGAGGGAGCCTTCATGGCCCCCTTTCCGCTCCAGTCGTCGGAGAACCGGGCCGTTAGGGTTAGGGTTAGGGTTAGCTAGCCCTAACCTGGATAGCAGGGTTAGCGCTGTTAGCAGCAGCCACTCTCTGCGGACTCTCACACGGCCTCCGGGCCCTCGTCCCGGTCATGGAGCCAAGGCTGGCTCCTGCTGCGTGTCCGGGAACCCGTCGGTCATCTGACACATCCGGGTTTGGGTTGGCTAAGGCCAACTGGATCGGAACCGCCGCCACAGGCTTAGATTTGGTGACATCACGTGATGCACTGCAGTACGGAAAGCCGTAGAGGTCTAAATTTGTCTTAATTTAAAATTTGTCTTAATTAATTCCTGTAAATGAGAGGAGACCTACGAATGTTGCTACATTTGCACACGTGTTTTTGCTCATCACCCTAACCCTAACCCATATATAAGAAAGTACAGGAAGGAATGGGAGACCGACTCTGGTCAAGCCTGTCGCCACACAGAAAGGATAAGGAAATATATATATACTGTATATATATATATTTCTCTATATATAGCACACCGTAACAATGTGAAAGAACATGGCGCCACAGAACAAACACACGTCTGGCTGTGTGGATCTGCAAGACAAGGTACAATCAAAGACACAATTCAGTTAAACAATATACTGAATCAAACACTTTTTTTGGGGGGGGGGGGGGGGGGACTCCAGTTGTGCTCATAAGTTTACACAGCCAGGCAGAATTGATGAGTTCTGGTTTTCAGAGAACGTGAATAACAGAAAAGCTTTTCATGTCATCTCATGGGTGGTGCTTGGACGGAGCCATTTATTAAACAACTGGTCAGTTAAATCCTGGCAACTGCATCGATGACCCTGACCCGTTTTAGTGCCGGGTCTTGGCCCCTTTCTCTCTTTTCTCCGGCGGTTCAGCCGCCCCTTCTCCCTGGCTAAAGGCCTCCGGTTCCTGTAGATTCTTGGGCTGCAGGCTTGAGATCTCCCCAGAGTGGTGAGGTCAGGAGACCGACGCCACTCCAGAACCTTCACTTTACCCTGCTGGAGCCAACGACCGGTCAGATCGTTATGTTGGGATATCCAATCCCATCCGCAGCTCCCAGGCTGACGGCTGCAAACCTTCCTGGAGAACTTTCTGCTAACATGCTGCATTCATCTGGCATCCGTTTGGACCCATGTCCCTTTGGAGCTCACACCCCCCAGAACCTGAGCGACGCACCTCCATGTTTCACAGCAGGAACGCTGCACCTCTCATCACAGGCCTTGTCGACTCTCTCCAAAGGTACCGTTTATGGTTGTGGCCCAAAAGTTCTTTTTTTCCAGTCCTGTATTTCATCTGAAGTCATCCGTGGGTTTTCCTTGATCCCGAACAATTTCCCAGACTCTCATTTTCTAATCTGGGTCTGAAAGCTGCTGCTCACTGTTTTAAAGGCATCTGCTTATTATTCACACAAGAGAGCGCAACAGGAATGAAACAGTTATTTCAGGGTTGGTCCATGTACGCAGGTGCTTCACACGCTCAGAAGCATTTGGTTCGTAGCTACGAACAGATCGGGGCTACTAAAATGTTAATGATCGCCAGATTCACGTGAGTTCACGTTTCTGAACCGTTTAAACACGAACTCACGTCTCCTGAATGAGAGCCGGCGTGTTTCGGGGAGGTTTTGCTTCGACCCTTCAGGTTTCATAGATGAAAGCTTCTCCTGATAGAAGTTAGAGCTCTCATACATGCACCTAAAACTATATCAGCGTCACAAAAGTTTAAAGGATTCGGATTTCAACTTGTGTGATTTATCTATAAGACATTTAAAATCAGCACTTCCTCAGAGAAGAGGAGAAATCCTCAGGCAGTGAGAAATGATAATACAATAATAATCATAATAATTTCCTCCCAATCGACCTGAAAAACTGGGCAGCAAAGATGAAAACTAAACGTTTCCTGTGACACATTCAGAGCACAACATTCCACACATGAAAGTCCCAACATGGACCCTGAAATTATGCCAGAACATCTCCATTACATTTTTAAAGCATTTGCATGATCGTCACTCAGTTTTCTGTGTTCTTCCATCAGTCAGCCGACAACCGAACTGGTCTCTGAAGGCCTCCAGCAGGAGGGGGACGGTCTCCTCCACGCTGACGTCTCTGAGCAACTCGGCGCTCAGTGACGTCACGCCTTTGTCCTCGATACCACACGGCACAATGTTCTCAAACCACGACAGGTCCGTGTTACAGTTGAGGGCAAAGCCGTGAGACGTGATGTAGCGACTGCAGTGGATTCCTGGAAAAGCAGTTTGGGATCGTGTGAGCAGATCTGGATCAGAGCAAACCATCGCAACCCATCCCAACCCATCCCAACCCATCCCAACCCATCCCAACCCATCCCAACCCATCCCAACCCATCACAAACCATCACAACCCATCCCAACCCATCCCAACCCATCCCAACCCATCACAACCCATCACAACCCATCCCAACCCATCACAACCCATCCCAACCCATCCCAACCCATCCCAACCCATCGCAACCCATCCCAACCCATCACAACCCATCCCAACCCATCACAACCCATCCCAACCCATCACAACCCATCCCAACCCATCCCAACCCATCGCAACCCATCCCAACCCATCGCAACCCATCCCAACCCATCACAACCCATCCCAACCCATCACAACCCATCACAAACCATCGCAACCCATCCCAACCCATCACAACCCATCCCAACCCATCACAAACCATCGCAACCCATCCCAACCCATCACAACCCATCCCAACCCATCGCAACCCATCACAACCCATCCCAACCCATCCCAACCCATCACAACCCATCCCATCCCAACCCATCCCAACCCATCCCAACCCATCCCAACCCATCCCAACCCATCCCAACCCATCCCAACCCATCCCAAACCATCACAACCCATCAGTTGTTCCCAGTTGTTAAAAAGATGAATTTCATCACTGATGGAAGCAGCTTTTAATCATGTGCTTGCAAATGTTGTATCGATCGAGGCAAAATTACTATTCATGTTAAATTTATCGTCAGATATTTCAATCAAATGTTCATCAAAACTAATTGTGGCTGTGCTGTGGTACCGATGGCGCAGATCTTGTTTTCTCGGACCCAAACTCCAGTATGAGGAGATGTGGCGGCGTCGATCCCAAACCTTCTGCAAACGGTGATGACGGTCTTCTCCAGTTCACAAACATACCAGCGAACGCTCTACGAGGGGGAAATAGCATGTTCTAGTCCACCACCTTTTGACAATCACAAGACCAAAACCAGTACAGACCTTCTTGAAGTTGCTGAGATTGAGGATCGGGTAGCAGACCAGCTGACCTGGCCCATGAAAGGTGATGAGACCACCTCGGTTGGTCTGGTGAACCTCGGCCCCGAGCAGCCGCAGGTGGTCTAACGTTGCTGCCGGGTACGGTTTTTGACGAATCCCAGTTGTATAAACTGGAGGGTGCTGACACAGCAGGAGAGCATGAGCTGGACCTGAACCATGCCTCTTCATATAGACCTGCTGTAGCTGCAGAGCCTCCAGGTAGGAAACCAGGCCCAGACGGACCACCTCAACAACCGGCCTGTTATTCCTCATCTGGACCTTGACCGTGACAAAGACAGCCAGAAACAACCATTTCAATACTGAACAGCACCACCAAAAACTCCCATCTTTCTAATTTTCTGCACTCTGGACTTGAACTTCTTAACAACTAATTATTTACCCACATTAGAAGTTGATCTTTATACTTGTTCTCATTACCAACGAACTTAATTGCAAATCTAATAAAATGGTGACAGCTGTCACTATGTCATCGCTCGCGCTCGAACCGGTCTCCTGCGCGCGGCCATTGTCGTCTTCTTCGACGGTCTCAAATCCAGCACATTTCCGGGTTTCACTCAGACCGGAAGTAGAGCTGTTTATTGAGAAAATTGATGAAGCAACAAAAGTGACTCAGGACGTTGTGCTTTTCCTTCATTGTTTCCATATTTTCCAAATAATTACTGTCGATTAGTAGAGATTATTACAGCAGCAATTGTGCTAACACAAACCCTTAAGACCTAACTAACCCAACATGGTGACGTCAGACTCTAAAGTTTAGTCCAAGAATTACCCATCATAATTAAAGAAATTAACTGACCGGTATTATCACGAAGAGTGGGTAAATAGTTGATATCAAGTGAGAAGATAATTTTATTTTTTTAAGTTCGTCAGCTGGAGTAAGCGCGTGCAGATCCGCGCTCGACTCCTCCCACCGCGCGCTCGCATTGGACGAAAGGTCTGGGGGCGGGGCTTGCGTGGTAGCCGACCAGAGAGAGACGAATCACCAGGGAAGATGGCGACCGTGGGGTCCTCCGAGCCTGGCTGTCCGCCCTGCCCCGCCGCTAGTCGGGCCCCAGCTGAGAGCGGAGGTGGGTCGGTGCTCAGCCCACCGGAGTATGAGGAGAAGTTCTCGGCGTGTGTGGAGGGACAGCCCGACTGTAGGCCGCCCCCCGCACACCCAGCGACTGGGACTCAGAGGCACATCTGTTTCGGAGAGCGACTCCACAGGAGAAGCGACCCGGAGAAGAGCAGCACCCAGCCCGGCAGGAAAGACTGCGACAGCCGGAGAGGTCAGTGTGATTACGCAAGAATGGTGACTCCATGGTCCGCTCTTCTGGACTGCATGGGTGGCCAGGCTCCAACTTTGCTTCAAGTTCAGTTCCAGCCGAAGGCCCAGTTCCACGGGCCGGGCCGTTCGGCCTGCTAACTCGGTAAAGTTCGGATAAGGTCGACTGAAACTGAAGTT
>JAPVLW010000073.1:350000-402500 GCA_027382335.1 Takifugu ocellatus | reverse complement strand
TGGGTCACTGGAGGCGGGGCTAAAGGGAATCGGATTAAAACTTCATCAAAGCTCCATTTGTCTGCTTTAAATCAGTCATTTAGTGCTGACGCTGCAACCTTTCCAATAAAACAAAAGGCTTTTCTCTGCTTAATATTTGATCAGCTTTTGTTTCTGATTCCTAAAAATCACCGTCTGGTCGTTGTGAAATATTCTGGATATTTGGCATCTGCTTTTGATTGAATATTTCCTGGAACTGTTGGCCAACACGTGCTCACGCGTCCCGTGCCAGCGTTGCACGACTTCATGACTGTCCGGGTGATTGGTGCGGAGCCCTGTAAGGACACGGACGGGAAAGACAGGATGCTTCCAGCCTCCTCTTCGGATCCTCGATGTTGGGGATCATATGGAGGAGAATATGGAGTCAGGATGACAGCAGCCACTGAGTCAAAAATAACCAAAGATGCAGAGAGCAAGAACCTAATCAGAACCAGAACATCAGTGGACTGGAGCAGAAGTCCGCTCTGAGGTCCCTGAACGCCCACCAGGCCAACTGGACCTCTCCGGACTTGGGATGAGGCCTCGTTTCTTATACTCTCTACCACCGGGTCCATGTCTTGTGTTTCTGGAACCATCTCTGCCTGTTCCAGCACCTTCTAAGGACAGGGGGCACCAGAGGCCAGAACCAGGAGAACATTCAGGCTGTAAACTGAGCAGGAGCAACATGCTAACATGGATGCTAGTTATGATGATTAAAGTCGACTATTTCGGATGAATACCTGAGGTGTCATCGCTAACATTAACATTACCGTATTGGCCCGAATATAAGACGACCTCCTATTTTTCAAGATTCAAGTTTGAAAAACGACTTTTTGAACACCAAATTTAATTTTTATACAGAAAATAATTACAGTACATCTGAAACAAATGATTATATCTTCGACCCACTTTTCTCCAGATTGTCGCTACATTTCTCTATTTTCTGTTATCTCTTCTCTTATTTTCTTTCTTACCGCTATTTTTATTTTTCTTCGTGACAGGGGTTCGCTTTGGCCTGGGACGTTTAGTTCAGCATTCACTTTAAAGATATCTGGCGCCATCTAGCGTTGTGAATGGGTATAATGTCTAGACCGCGAATGTAAGACGACCCCCACTTTTTCAGTCTTATTTCAACGCAAAAAACACCGTCTTATATTCGGGCCAATACGGTAATACACACAGGACCTTAGTAGGAACACGTATCAGCCTCTGCTGCTCAGACCTCAGAAACATTCTCCACTTGGCCTTGAACACTTGAGGTCTTACCTGGAAAACACCTGGATCCAGCTGTTGCTCAGCATGAGCCAGCGGTTGTTGGTGATGGGAAAGATCATCAAGGAAAAGTTTGAGAAGTTTTCTCAAATTGGAGAGAACCTTTAAGGTGTCAAACAATCTCATTGGTGAGTTGTGGATGTGCTTGATTCCATATCATGACGCGCACGTGTGCATGGACACGTCTGTAATGTATGGCCACCTCTCAGCTCAGGTGGGTGGAACGGTCCTTTTCCATACTCGATGAAGAGGGCAGGACGTTCCAGTATGTGCAATACTGCCGGTTCTAACCAAACGTATCGGGTCAGTACCTGTCGTTTCAGGATGGAGGAATTTTCTAGAAGAATGTTTTTTCTGTGGAGGAGAAAGAATCTGTATTTTTCTGTACAATGATGACTTTGAGGTGTGCGACCCTCTGGGGAATTGTGATGTGTGTGGTTGCAGACAACCCGGGGGCCACACTCTGGAGGGGGTTTTGTTGAAAACACCTCATCATCCACCTGATGAGGTGAGATCAGGCTTCTTCCAACAGAACCAAAGAGCAACATGCAGGACATGTTCAGACTGCTGTGTTCAGGTTGATTTGGTCCACTGTTAGGGTTAGCAAAGGCTTAGGGTTAGCAAAGGGTTAGGGTTAGGGTTAGCAAAGGGTTAGGGTTAGGGTTAGCAAAGGGTTAGGGTTAGCAAAGGGTTAGGGTTAGGGTTAGCAAAGGGTTAGGGTTAGCAAAGGAAGATACAGTTACTGTCAAACATGGCAACACACATGGTTTTACATGTAAAACATGTTTGCTATTCAAACTTCCTTCTATCAATGCATGTAACTGAAAACACCGTTAAGTGTTAATGTTTAATACCAAATCGGTATTTACCTGTGGGTAAAAAGGAAATAAAGGTGGTGATGTTTAAACAGCTGCTTCATTTTACATTAAATGTTCACATTAAATAAAATAAAACAACTTAATTACAAAATCCAAAACAATTCCACATCGAAAGATTTTTTAAAAAAAATCAACCATTGTTTTTACCCCCCAACCATGTCCCTTAGGGGGCTCCGTAGATTTATATATTATACATTATACCCTCTAAGGAGCTCCATTTCCCATTTTAAGCGAATTTTCAGCTTCTTGTTTTCTGATGAAAGATTAAAACATGTTTTGAATGGACGTTACATTTTGAAGATGTTGTGGCTAGAATGAGTTTATTTTACGATCTCAAAGGAAACATTGACTAAATCATATTTGTTAATTTTAATGACTCAGGAACAAATGACAGACTCTTTAATTGTATACTTGATATTATCTGTCTCCCGGTTATGCTCTTAAACTCCATCTGGTCTCATGAAAATATATTTTTTTAGTTTTCATCGGTTAAAAACTTTACAGACGTGACCAATAAAAACCTCATTTAGGCGGTTTAATGCGACCAATGGCGTCCCGCCTTTCCGTGTCACGTGGCGATAGGAGCCAATCAGAAGAATCCAGGTCACCATGGAAGAGAAGATGGCGGCTGCGAGGAACGGCAAGACTGGACTCCTGGAAAAAGTGAGAATTAAATATCTTCATTTTCAGCGGGGAATGTTTAGAATTAAGGAAAGATGAGGAGAGCAGAGTGGAGCTCTGTAGCCGATGATTGTCAGCATGTTGGCTCAGCTCTCAAAAACCACTAAAATACACGTCGCCTTTATACAACATCAATGTTTGCAAGCTGGAGAAGAATGAGAAGCTTTGGGAGCTCTTGGTCCAGCAGCGTTGCATCTGCGGCTTAATTCAGCCTCCTTTTCTCCAAATTCAGTTCAGTTTAGTCGGTTTTCAGTGCCGGGCGGCTGCAGGTGTTCCGGAGCCGCCAGCATCCTCCGGAGCCCGGCTGGAGAGCGACTCTGAGCCGCTGCAGCCCTTCCAGGAAGGGCTGGGGTTGGGGACCTTGCTCACGGGCACCTGGGCAGTGATCTGAAGGTGTTCTGGCAGACCCCTTCTACCACAGCACCTTCCATGTTTTGTCTCCACTGGGACTCGAACCCAGAACACTCTGCTTCTCAGACCTTGGGAGGTCAGCCATCGGGGTCATCCTCCAGGAGCAAACCGTCCCGGAACCAGTGCTGAGCACCGTCCACCGACGTCGAAGGGTCCTGAACACCCAGCCATCTGGATACGTCTCAGTGGATGCTGCGTACCCTGACCCAGGTCCAGACAGCCACCGGGCCTGCAGCCCGGCTCATCAGTGACGGATCGACGCCAGACATTCGGGAGTGGCTGTACGAAGCGCTACCAGCTGGGGTCCAGTGACGCTGGCATTCAACCAGGGATCAAAGACACACACGACTACGATGCTCAAGGGACCAAAGGCAGGGCGGCTCAGAGTCGCACTCCACCCGGAGCCAAGGAGCGCTTCACCTGTAGCCGATGTCTGGCTAATGTCTGTAGAGCGATCTTAGCCGCGCTTTGAGAGGGGTTTCCTTCCTTTATTATTTAAACAGTAAAATAAATTAATTTCTACCACAGTTCTGCTGTTTATTTTTAGTTTCACGTGTACGTCAAAATATCAAATGTTGTTTTCAAAAGCTTCTTTTTATAGATGACATTGATCAAAAGATTGAATGTTTGACTGTAGTTCTAATATTTCAGTGGCGAATTGATGAGAAGCCAGTGAAGATCGATAAATGGGACGGAGCCGCTGTTAAGAACTCTCTGGATGATGCTGCAAAAAAGGTGAGCACTTCCTGTGACAGGCGAGAGCTTCCTGTGGCAGGGCAGCACTTCCTGTGGCAGGGCAGCACTTCCTGTGGCAGGTGAGAGCTTCCTGTGGCAGGTGAGAGCTTCCTGTGGCAGGGCAGCACTTCCTGTGGCAGGGCAGCACTTCCTGTTGAACTGATGTGTAGCTTGTTCTCGTTGCTTCCTGATCCAGGTGATGCTGGAGAAGTTTGGCTACGTGGAGAACTTTTGCCTGGTGGACGGCCGACTGCTGATCTGCTCTGTGTCCTGTCTGTTCGCCATGCTGGCTCTGGTCTGGGACTACTTATACCCGTTCCCAGAGTCCAGACCGGTGCTGGCCTGCTGCGTTGTCTCATATCCTGTAATGACAGGAACTTTCCACAGTTCCTTGTGTATTTCTTCTATGATTGTAACACCTGACTGGCAAGGGATGCTTTAGTAGGGGCAGGGTTAGCTTCTTTAGCCCAGAGCCAGTTCCATCCTCCCCACATCATACCTCCTGGCCAAGGCCCCTCTACTGGGCAGCTCAGCCATGGCTCTTCCAAGAGTTTCTCTGTGCCACCTTCCTTGATAGGGTTAGGGTGTTGGGCTAGCGTGTGCGGTTAGGGGCTCGGGCGTGGGGTTAGGGGCTCGGGCGTGGGGTTAGGGGCTCGGGCGTTGGGTTAGGGGCTCGGGCGTGGGGTTAGGGGCTCGGGCGTAGGGTTAGGGGCTCGGGCGTGGGGTTAGGGGCTCGGGCGTGGGGTTAGGGGCTAGGGCGTTGGGTTAGGGGCTAGGGCGTTGGGTTAGGGGCTCGGGCGTGGGGTTAGGGGCTAGGGCGTTGGGTTAGGGGCTAGGGCGTGGGGTTAGGGGCTCGGGTGTGGGGTTAGGGGCTAGGGCGTGGGGTTAGGGGCTCGGATGTGGGGTTAGGGGCTAGGGCGTTGGGTTAGGGGCTCGGGTGTGGGGTTAGGGGCTAGGGCGTTGGGTTAGGGGCTCGGGCGTGGGGTTAGGGGCTCGGGCGTTGGGTTAGGGGCTCGGGCGTGGGGTTAGGGGCTCGGGCGTGGGGTTAGGGGCTAGGGCGTGGGGATAGGGGCTAGGGCGTGGGGTTAGGGGCTCGGGCGTGGGGTTAGGGGCTCGGGCGTGGGGTTAGGGGCTAGGGCGTGGGGTTAGGGTTGGGTTATAACATACACATACAAACCCTGGCACCTGCCACTGTGTGAACATAAAGTAATTTTTTATGGTTGTTGCCATGTTAACAGTCAGCTGGGTTAGGGTTTGGCCTTGGGCCTTGGTCTACACAGGTAAACTAGGGTTAGGCCTTGGTCTACACAGGTAAACTAGGGTTAGGCCTTGGTCAACACAGGTAAACTAGGGTTTGGCCTTGGTCTACATAGGTAAACTAGGGTTAGGCCTTGGTCAACACAGGTAAACTAGGGTTTGGCCTTGGTCTACACAGGTAAACTAGGGTTTGGCCTTGGTCTACATAGGTAAACTAGGGTTTGGCCTTGGTCTACACAGGTAAACTAGGGTTTGGCCTTGGTCTACACAGGTAAACTAGGGTTTGGCCTTGGTCTACACAGGTAAACTAGGGTTAGGCCTTGGTCAACACAGGTAAACTAGGGTTTGGCCTTGGTCTACATAGGTAAACTAGGGTTAGGCCTTGGTCAACACAGGTAAACTAGGGTTTGGCCTTGGTCTACACAGGTAAACTAGGGTTTGGCCTTGGTCTACATAGGTAAACTAGGGTTTGGCCTTGGTCTACACAGGTAAACTAGGGTTTGGCCTTGGTCTACATAGGTAAACTAGGGTTTGGCCTTGGTCTACATAGGTAAACTAGGGTTTGGCCTTGGTCTACACCGGTAAACTTACTTTTCTACTGAAATGATGTAGAGTTAGCATGGTTAGCCTTAAAGGTGATACTGGAGGTCTGTGGTATAATTAGCATTAGCAGCTGAGTTTAGCATGTTTGCTTTACCGTGTGTGATGGCGCATGATTCTTGACCACGCCTCCTTCACCTACTTCATCATGATGGGGGTCCTCACACTCTACACTTCCTATAAGGAGAAGAACGTCTTCCTGGTGGCTTTGCACAAAGATCCAGCTGGGATGGATCCAGACCACATGTGGCATCTGTCCTCGTCGCTCAAAAGGTTTGAGACTCCGCCTTAAACGGTCTATTCTGCCGGCGTCGGGTGATGTGTTCAGGACTCCTCTCCTCCACGCAGGTTCGATGACCAGTACACCCTCAGGGTGTCCTTCACCGACGGGAGGTCAAAGCGCTACAGGGAGGCAGAGTTCACCAAGTCTGTGTCGGCCTTCTTCGATGACAACGGGACTCTGGTCATGGATCAGTTCGACAAGTGCATTTCCAAACTTCACGACACGCTGACATCAGAGAAGAAGACCAAGTAGCCGTTAAGAGCCGGGAGGCTTGATCACATGATGGTTCGCCACAGATGTTTCCTGTCTCCTGTCTTTGATCCTTTCCATGTTTTACTCTTTTGAAACGCCCCCCCCCCTCGGGGACGTGCACCTTTGTCTGGACAGGAAGTTTGATGTGGCGCTGGTTCAAAATCACCGTTTGTCACTGGTGTGAATTAAAGCATTTAACGGCACTATTGCTCTTTGTCATTGTTGCGTTTAGCATTGATTCTGATGGCGCTACGATGCTAAAGTTCTTCAGTCTACTGACCAGAAGCTCCACCAGTCCGAGTGCTGAAGGTCTCGCTTGTTCCTTAGGTCCGCCAGCAGGTGGCGCTGCAGGGACCGGCGGTCACGGCCCAAAACTAGACGGACTTGATTAGACTTTGATAGCTAGCATTGTGAAAAGGGGCTACATGATCATACTAGTAAGGACCTTTACATTAGCCTTATTTAAATCATTTAAATCAAGTCTTCTTATCCCAGTCCGATGGTGTTTTCAACATTGTGAACGCGCATCAGTGAACCGGGACTGAACCAGGACCGAGCCGGGCTAATGCGACACTTCCAAATGAGTTTGATTAACATTTCATCGGCTTAAACTGGTGAATAACAGTGAAATCTGCAGCTCAGGTTAACAGTCATTGTTCAGACCTGAGTTATCTTCGAAAGGTTTAACGGCTCCAGGACGCCCATCTCCAGACCATCTCCAGGGTCCCAACCCCCTCTGCACGTCCTCGGATCCACCCGCCAGATCAGCACCTCCAACAGGAACACGTCGCGCTTTCATATCAGTTCTTGTGCTTTTTTGATGAATTACTATGTTATATTTTGACCTCTACACTGACGGTCACTCATGCACGTGCAGCTGGGCCCAGGCTGAAACACCTCTGCGCCCTTTGGGCCCACGTGGGGCCACGGAGCGTCTCTGACACCTGGAAGTGGAGCATCTTTTGCTTCATGCTCCACTGAGCAGCTTCGTGGGAACGAAGGAAGGTTCCGCCTCAACACGGTGTCCAGTTCTCTTAATGATCCAAGGATTAAATGAGCGTTCCACCAATCACAGAGGCCGGTGGGCGTGGTCAGGCAGTGGGTGGAGTCCTAATGGAGAGAAGCTGAGAAGTGGGAGGAGGCTCAGTGTCTCAGTCCTGGCCATCATGGCCTGTCTCATGGCCGCCTGCTCCATCCACAATCCCACCATCACCAACTCCATCATCTTGGTGAGTACTGCACCTTGACTGGCCCAGAATAGACTGGACCGGTCCGAGACTGGACTTGGTTGAGCCTCCTACAACTTCTGTTGTGCGGCAGCTGGAACGAGTTTGACTGATTGATGATGAGAATCCATATTGAAGATGATTGATGATTGATACGTGTAACTGGCTGGACCCAGTTGATTGTTGGTGAGGCCATCAGGAACTGACCTGGTCCTGGAACCGGAACCCTTGAGGCCTCCAGACCTTCAGTGAGATGTTTCTTGCATAATTTCAACCATTCAACTCACTTTGGTTCAGGAGCTTTTCATCCATCCTGCAGAACAGCTTTTTGGAGGTTTTACTTGAATGTGAGGTGCACTGACGCTCGTTCAGCCCGTCAGTGGTAACGATCTCCAGATGTAATCTTTGATCATCATGTGATTGTGATTGAAGTAAATTCTTATCCAACCCTCCAGAACACAAATGGACCACCAGACCTGATGCTGGACCCACGTACTGTGAGCATCTCGATGGATGAGCTGGTGAAGCAGCAGCCGGCCGGCGGTCTGAAGGCGCCGCTGCTGCACGGACACAGCGAGAAGGTGGTCAACAAACTGACGGAGGCTCAGAGGTTCTCCTCCCTACCACGGCGACCAGCCGTCAACATTGAGTTTAAGAATGTGTCGTACTCGGTCAGAGAAGGACCCTGGTGGAGGAAGAGAGGTACGCCACGCCGACGAGTGCCCCAACGAGCAGTCGCGAGAGATGAGTCTTCCAGGGCTGGATCGAGGCTGAAGGCCTCATTACGCTTCTGCAGTTACGAAGCTCACGGGGGGGGCTAACCCTAACCCTAACCCTAACCCTAACCCAACCCTAACCCTCTAACCCCAACCCCAACCCCAACCCTAACCCTCTAACCCTCTAACCCCAACCCCAACCCCAACCCCAACCCTAACCCTCTAACCCCAACCCCAACCCCAACCCTAACCCTCTAACCCCAACCCCAACCCCAACCCCAACCCTAACCCTCTAACCCCAACCCCAACCCCAACCCCAACCCTAACCCTCTAACCCCAACCCCAACCCCAACCCTAACCCTAACCCTAACCCCAACCCCAACCCCAACCCCAACCCCAACCCTAACCCTCTAACCCCAACCCCAACCCCAACCCTAACCCCAACCCCAAACCCCACCGAGCTGCTGCAACCACGGCCCTTATGGTGCTACACAATGTGCTCAGTAACGTCTTTCTCAGACCCGAAAGTTGAGCGTTTTTTGCTTCATGCGCCACTGAGCAACTTTCATAGGAATGAGCAAAGGCTCCGCCCCCAAGACGGGATCCAGTTCTCTTCATAGATCTGTGGTTGGGATCTACAGTGCTCCACTAACCATGCAGTGGGAGAGAACCTGCCCAGATGCCCCAGAAGCATCAACGATGAGACCGTCTATGCAACAGCTTCATAGCGAGGCCTCGATGTTGGAAAAGCACGTTTTCTCGCTCTTACACATTATTTTAACGCCCACAGAATCACGGATGCTAAACGAAGGTGCTAATGTGGCCAAAACATGTTCGGTATCCCAGACGATGTCTGCTGAGCTGTTGTGTTGCCCAGTCATAGCACAGCTTGTGTTAGCTGATAGCTAGTTGATGTGGTCACAGGGGTAAAAGCTGAAAACAACTCCCATGGGATCTGGTCTGAAGGTCTAAATGGCTATAGGGCTGTAGCGGCTGATCTGGGATCTGTTTATGTCAGAGGATCAAGAGGAAAGTTGGTCAGGTTACTGTCGGGCAACCACCTGGAGCAACTTCCAACTGATGGAACATTCCAGCAACCAGGAAGGACACCCAGAGCTGGGGGGGGGGCAGGATAATGTTGTCCCTAACAGGGCAACGAGGAGTCCTCGTCTGTCCCGGTTCAGTCATCAGTGTAGCCTAACCTTAACCTTAACCTTAACCTTAACCCTAACCCTAACCCTCTAACCCTAACCCTAACCCCTAACCCTAAACTTAACGTTAACCCTAACTCTAACCCTACCCTAACATCACAGGCTAAATGTGACATAGTTGGTAGCATTTGTTAGTAGGGTTGGATATAAAACCAGCACCATTCCAGAAGCTGAGGGTTTTTATACTTCTTGTTGTTGTTGTTGTTGTTGTTGTTGTTGTTGTGAATGGAAATGAAATGATCAGCTAAAGGTTCTGGACAGGCTCTCTTCAGTATAGCAGCAGGTGTCCAGTCAGTCAGTCAGTCAGTCAGTCAGTCAGTCAGTCAGTCAGTCAGTCAGTCAGTCAGTCAGTCAGTCAGTCGCATTAGTAGCGAACAAGTAAAGTTTCAACTCATTGTGCAACGACAACACCCTTCTTGTAATGGTGTGTGTGTGTGTGTGTGCGTATGTGTGCGTGTGTGAGTGCGTGTGTGAGGGCATGTGTGTTTGTATGTGGTGTGTGTATGTGTGTGAGTGCATGTGTGTGTGTGAGAGTGCATGTGTGTGTGTGAGAGAGTGCATGTGTGTGTGTGTGTGAGTGCATGTGTGTGAGTGCATGTGTGTGTGTGTGAGTGCATGTGTGTGTGTGTGAGTGTGTGTGTGTGAGTGCATATGTGTGTGAGTGCATGTGTGTGTGTGTGTGTGTGTGTGTGTGTGAGCCAGTAATCTGTAATCCCGGTCATCCTCCTGCTCTAAATAGCTCCAGGTCAGATTAGCCGTCTCAACACCTGAAATGTTCCCGTTCTCCTGGAACTCTTTTCCAAACTTTGGAATTCTGGGGCAGCGACGTCGGGGTCAAAGCGAATTGAATGTGTTGAATCTAGTCGTGACCTTTGACCAGACTCGGTCATCACGGTTCTGAGACCAGGCCCGGCAGCCAGCGAGACCTGTCCTGGGTGATCTGCTGCCCCCCCTCCAGGACCCAGAGTCCACATTCCTGACTGGCTGCTGCTTTGTTCCATTAAGTCTGTAATGAGCAGGTGTTCCGGATCAGGTTCCTCCACAGTTTCACTCCACCAGTTCACACCAGCTCAGGTGACCACACGGCTCTGCCTGCACGTGACCAGGGTGTGCACGTGAACGTGCACTCCATAGATGTGCACGTCAGGGTGGATCCAGACCGGTCCAACCTGACTGATCTGCATGTTCAGGTCTGGTTCTGGTTCCTCTGATGATGCTTCTTTTGTTTCAGGTTATAAAACCCTACTTAGTGGGATTTCTGGGAAATTCACCAGTGGAGAACTTGTGGCCATCATGGGACCTTCAGGAGCCGGGAAGTCCACCCTCATGAACCTCCTGGCCGGGTACAGGTGGGTCGGATCATCACCAACGGTTGAGCTGCTCCTTTAACCTGCTTAACCGGCGCCGCTTTCAGTACGCTGGTTTTCTGTTCTGGCTGGCCGTCTTGTGTTGGCGTTCTGGTCCCGGTCTGGTCCCGGTCTGGCCCCGGTCTGGTCCCGGTCTGGTCCCAGTCTGGTCCTGGTCTGGTCCCGGTCTGGTCCTGGTCTGGTCCCCGTCTGGTGCCGGTCTGGTCCCGGTCTGGTCCCAGTCTGGTCCTGGTCTGGTCCTGGTCTGGTCCCCGTCTGGTCCCGGTCTGGTCTCAGTCTGGTCCCGGTCTGGT
Organism: Takifugu ocellatus; assembly: GCA_027382335.1. Taxonomy (NCBI): domain Eukaryota; kingdom Metazoa; phylum Chordata; class Actinopteri; order Tetraodontiformes; family Tetraodontidae; genus Takifugu; species Takifugu ocellatus. Next base: position 391,300 of record JAPVLW010000073.1, on the reverse strand, counting down.
CCCAGTCTGGTCCTGGTCTGGTCCTGGTCTGGTCCCCGTCTGGTCCCGGTCTGGTCCCGGTCTGGTGCCGGTCTGGTGCCGGTCTGGTCCCGGTCTGGTCTCAGTCTGGTCCCGGTCTGGTCCCAGTCTGGTCCTGGTCTGGTCTCAGTCTGGTCCCAGTCTGGTCCCGGTCTGGTCCCGGTCTGGTCCCGGTCTGGTGCCGGTCTGGTCCCGGTCTGGTCTCAGTCTGGTCCCGGTCTGGTCCCAGTCTGGTCCTGGTCTGGTCTCAGTCTGGTCCCAGTCTGGTCCCGGTCTGGTCCCGGTCTGGTCCCGGTCTGGTGCCGGTCTGGTCCCGGTCTGGTCTCAGTCTGGTCCCGGTCTGGTCCCAGTCTGGTCCCAGTCTGGTCCTGGTCTGGTCCTGGTCTGGTCCCAGTCTGGTCCTGGTCTGGTCCTGGTCTGGTCCCGGTCTGGTCCCGTCTGGTCCCGGTCTGGTCTCAGTCTGGTTGAGTTCTGGTCTCAGTCTGGTTGAGTTCTGGTCTTGTTATGGTCCCAGACCAGCCAGAGAACTGAACACAACCAAACTCTGGTCTATTTCTGGCTGTGTTCTGGTCTCAGGCTGGTCTCAGGCTGGTCTGGTTCTGTGGTGTTCTGGTCTCAGGCTGGTCTGGTTCTGTGGTGTGCTGGTCTCAGGCTGGTCTGGTTCTGTGGTGTTCTGGTCTCAGGCTGGTCTGGTTCTGTGGTGTGCTGGTCTCAGGCTGGTCTGGTTCTGTGGTGTTCTGGTCTCAGGCTGGTCTCAGGCTGGTCTGGTTCTGTGGTGTGCTGGTCTCAGGCTGGTCTAGTTCTGTGGTGTTCTGGTCTCAGGCTGGTCTCAGGCTGGTCTGGTTCTGTGGTGTGCTGGTCTCAGGCTGGTCTGGTTCTGTGGTGTTCTGGTCTCAGGTTGGTCTCAGGCTGGTCTGGTTCTGTGGTGTTCTGGTCTCAGGTTGGTCTCAGGCTGGTCTGGTTCTGTGGTGTTCTGGTCTCAGGCTGGTCTGGTTCTGTGGTGTTCTGGTCTCAGGCTGGTCTCAGGCTGGTCTGGTTCTGTGGTGTTCTGGTCTCAGGCTGGTCTCAGGCTGGTCTGGTTCTGTGGTGTTCTGGTCTCAGGCTGGTCTCAGGCTGGTCTGGTTCTGTGGTGTTCTGGTCTCAGGCTGGTCTGGTTCTGTGGTGTTCTGGTCTCAGGCTGGTCTCAGGCTGGTCTGGTTCTGTGGTGTTCTGGTCTCAGGCTGGTCTGGTTCTGTGGTGTTCTGGTCTCAGGCTGGTCTCAGGCTGGTCTGGTTCTGTGGTGTTCTGGTCTCAGGCTGGTCTCAGGCTGGTCTGGTTCTGTGGTGTTCTGGTCTCAGGCTGGTCTGGTTCTGTGGTGTGCTGGTCTCAGGCTGGTCTCAGGCTGGTCTGGTTCTGTGGTGTTCTGGTCTCAGGCTGGTCTGGTTCTGTGGTGTTCTGGTCTCAGGCTGGTCTCAGGCTGGTCTGGTTCTGTGGTGTTCTGGTCTCAGGCTGGTCTCAGGCTGGTCTGGTTCTGTGGTGTTCTGGTCTCAGGCTGGTCTCAGGCTGGTCTGGTTCTGTGGTGTTCTGGTCTCAGGCTGGTCTCAGGCTGGTCTGGTTCTGTTTGCAGGGAGACGGGGATGAAGGGGGCGATCCTGATCAACGGTCTTCCCAGAGACCTGCGCTCCTTCCGGAAGGTTTCTTGCTACATCATGCAGGACGACATGTTGCTGCCTCACCTGACTGTGCAGGAGGCCATGATGGTAGCAGCACCGCGGCTACGCTAATGCTGACACAAACACTTCCGATCAGGGAGTAAAAACTTGAATGTGGATTCAGGATTAAGAGTCAATGCAAAATGTATTTGAGTTCATTTGTCTGAGTCTAATTCTACATTTAGCCTGAAGCTAATGTTGTTAGCTAACCTTCCAAATGCTTTAAACTAAACTCGTGCTTTACAAAGATGACAAAGATTTGGGCGGTTATAGGCTGGCTAACGGGGGCTGCTGCTCCGGTCATGTGACCTGCGACCTTGTAGCGTTTCTGTTGTGTTAATTATTTTCTGCAGGTTTCAGCCAACCTGAAGCTACAGGAGAAAAGTGCAGCTCGCAGGAAGATGGTGAGGTTTAGGTCAGACCACTTCCTGTTCCGCTCTGACAGGGTAAACAAGCATTATGACTGTGGGCACGTGTGTGTGTGTGTGTGTGTGTGTGTTCAGGTACAGGAGATCCTGGTGGCTCTGGGGCTGCTGGAGTGTGTTCACACCAGAACGTGTCACCTGTCAGGGGGTCAGGTGAAGAGACTGGCCATCGCTCTGGAGCTGGTCAACAATCCCCCCGTCATGTTCTTCGATGAGCCGACCAGGTGAGGAAGCTGCACCTCGTTTCCTGTTTCCCTGCAGACGTGATGGGAAGGAGAACCGGATCCTGGACCCTGTGTGATGTGCAGGACTTTGTGTGTTTCAGTGGCCTGGACAGCTCGTCCTGCTTCCAGGTGGTCTCGCTGCTCAAAGCTCTGGCTCAGGGAGGGCGGACGGTGGTCTGCACCATCCATCAACCCAGCGCCAAACTCTTCGAACTGTTCGACAAGGTCAGAACCAGTGACACACAGGTGCTGCTCCCCGTCGGGTCTGATCAGAACAGATTCAGGATCCATGTTTATGTTTTGGAAGGTTGAACTGAAGTGTTGGCTGAGCTTTAAAGGTTGCAGCAGTTTCTGAGCAGAACCTTTTGCTCCGAGACGACTTGCTAAGCCTTCATTGAAATAAGAGGCTGCGAGACCAAGAACATCTAGTCAGGATGTGACAGGGAGCCAATGCTGGACTAATGTGGTCTCTTTTCCTGGTTCTACTCTGGACCAGCTGCGTCCTGGACCAGCTACGTTCTGGACCAGATGTCCAGTCTTAATGCCTGTTCAACAGCCTGGAATAAATCCTGTAGATCAGAGATGTCAAACTCAAATACCCAGTGGTCCAAAATTCAAATTCATAGGCCAACATTGATATTTATTGAAAAAAATCTTTCTCCAGCTATAACAGGGAACCTTTTGATGTATATATATTAAATACAATACCAGAGGGCCAGCTCTAATAGTCAATTGGGATGGTTTCGCGGGCCAAATTTGGCCCACGGGCCAGAGTTTGACACCAATTCTATAGATGCTTCACTTCACAAACGCTAACTTTGGCCAAGCGGTCCAGGAGATAGAAGGCCACCTTTTGGTCCACATCAGTCGGCTCTCTGATAAATTCAATGTGTGCTGACTCACTGTGACCCTCATTGATGACATCATCACATGTCTTAGCTGTATGTGCTGAGTCAGGGTCAGTGTATCTACAGAGGACGGGTCTCTGCTCTGGTTCCGTACCTGAGGGAACTTGGACTCAACTGCCCCACCTACCACAACCCTGCTGACTTTGGTAAGAACTGAAACATGTGACCTGAACCACAGCTGCCGTGTTCCTACTTCTGTGTGACCTTTCTGTGCTAGCAGACAGGACTCCAGTTTAACTAGTACATGAACCCAGTAGCCCCCCAACTAATGCAGCGGTCCACAGAGAGCTTTGCTAAGCGTGCTAGCTCCTTTGGACTGGGGTGTCCAAGGTCCCAGCTTTGCCAGTAAACATTAAGTCTGAAGGCCACTTGGCTCGCTGTTAGCTACCTCAGCCCTAACCCTAACCCTAAAACTCTAACCCTAAATCTCTAACTCTAACCCTAACCCCCTAACCCTAACCCTCTAACCCTAACCCTCTAACCCCCTAACCCTAACCCTCTAACCCTAACCCTCTAACCCCCTAACCCTAACCCTCTAACCCTAACCCTCTAACCCCCTAACCCTAACCCTCTAACCCTAACCCTCTAACCCCCTAACCCTAACCCTCTAACCCTAACCCTCACCCTCTAACCCTCTAACCCTAACCCTCTAACCCTAACCCTCTAACCCTAACCCTAAACTCTAACCCTAACCCCCTAACCCTCTAACCCTAACCCTCTAACCCTAACCCTCTAATCCCCTAACCCTCTAACCCTAACCCTCTAACCCTAACCCCAACCCCATAACCCTAACCCTCTAATCCCCTAACCCTCTAACCCCCTAACCCTAACCCTCTAACCCTAACCCCATAACCTTAACCCTCTAACCCTAACCCTCTAACCCCCTAACCCTCTAACCCTAACCCTCTAACCCTCTAACCCTAACCCTCTAACCCTAACCCTAAACTCTAACCCTAACCCTCTAATCCCCTAACCCTCTAACCCCCTAACCCTAACCCTCTAACCCTAACCCCAACCCCATAACCCTAACCCTCTAATCCCCTAACCCTCTAACCCCCTAACCCTCTAACCCTAACCCCATAACCTTAACCCTCTAACCCTAACCCTCTAACCCCCTAACCCTCTAACCCTAACCCTCTAACCCTCTAACCCTAACCCTCTAACCCTAACCCTAAACTCTAACCCTAACCCTCTAACCCTAACCTTAACCCTCTAACCCTCTAACCCTCTAACCCTAACCCTCTAACCCTAACCCTAAACTCTAACCCTAACCCTAACCCTCTAACCCTAACCCTAACCCTCTAACCCTAACCCTAAACTCTAACCCTAACCCTAAACTCTAACCCTAACCCTAAACTCTAACCCTAACCCCTAACCCTCTAACCCTAACCCTCTAACCCTAACCCCATAACCCTAACCCTCTAACCCCAACCCTCTAATCCCCTAACCCTAACCCTCTAACCCTAACCCTCTAACCCTAACCCTCTAACCCTCTAACCCTAACCCTCTAACCCTAACCCTAACCCTCTAACCCTAACCCTCTAACCCTAACCCTCTAACCCCCTAACCCTCTAACCCTAACCCTCTAACCCTAACCCCATAGCCCTAACCCTCTAACCCTAACCCTCTAACCCTAACCCTAAACTCTAACCCTAACCCTCTAACCCTAACCCTCTAACCCTCTAACCCTAACCCTCTAACCCTAACCCTAACCCTCTAACCCTAACCCTCTAACCCCCTAACCCTCTAACCCTAACCCTCTAACCCTAACCCCATAGCCCTAACCCTCTAACCCTAACCCTAACCCTAACCCCTAACCCTCTAACCCTAACCCCATAACCCTCTAACCCTAACCCTCTAACCCCCTAACCCTCTAACCCTAACCCCATAACCCTCTAACCCTAACCCTCTAACCCCCTAACCCTCTAACCCTAACCCTAAACTCTAACTCTAACCCTAACCCTCTAACCCTAACCCTCTAATCCCCTAACCCTCTAACCCTCTAACCCTAACCCTCTAACCCCCTAACCCTCTAACCCTAACCCTAAACTCTAACTCTAACCCTAACCCCATAACCCTAACTCTCTAACCCTAACCCTCTAATCCCCTAACCCTCTAACCCTTTAACCCTAACCCTAACCCTAGCCTCCAGGATGAGGCTGCGCTCACCCTGGGGCAGCAGAGATCCACCAGCACAGATCCTGGCGTGGTGACCAAGGATGGGCCCACAGCCGAGAGGATGGAGCCTCCATACCAGCAGAAGGCTGGAAGTTCAGGGCTGGAACACTGTATGACTCATGTCCCCACGGGGGGCCGAGTCTCCTGGTCTTTGACTATGATCAGGACCAGTTTACCTGGCCTGACTGGGGCCCCCAGGACACCCTGATGCACCATGACGAGGTGGCATCTTAGCACCCACCAAATGTGATCTGATTGGATCTGTGACACGTTTCCGTCATCGCTCTTTTTTAAACGTTTTAAATGAACTGATGTTAACGGCGTGTTCTTGATCTTTGTCTTAAAAATGTACACAGCCGCCGCTCAAGTGCATCTAACACTGATCACTTCCTGTCATGTGACTTGGTGGCAGTGATGGAAGTGGCGTCTGGAGAGTACGGAGACCAGATGGTCCACTTAGTGAAGGCGGTTCAAAAAGACCAGCAGGCAGAGTCCAACGGTGACGCCAAGCCCCTCCCCCTCCTGTGGCAGCGCACGGACGAGGTGACTCCTGAGGCGCTGCAGCGTCCTGGTGCTGCTGCGTCCAACCAGGAGTTCTGGAGGTTCTGCAGAACGTTGAGCTGAAGGTGTGTTTGTGTGACAGGAGAACGTGTCTGAAGGCTGCCACAGCTTCTCTGCTAGCTGCAAGACGCAGTTCTGCATCCTGTTCCACCGCACGTTCCTGAGCATCCTACGAGACTCTGTGAGACACACGCAACACGACACGCAACACGACACGCAACACGACACGCAACACGACACGCAACACAGCACGCAACACAGCACGCAACACGACACGCAACACGACACGCAACACAGCACGCAACACGACACGCAACACGACACGCAACACGACACGCAACACGACACGCAACACAGCACGCAACACGACACGCAACACGACACGCAACACAGCACGCAACACGACACGCAACACAGCACGCAACACGACACGCAACACGACACGCAACACAGCACGCAACACAGCACGCAACACAGCACGCAACACGACACGCAACACAGCACGCAACACAGCACGCAACACAGCACGCAACACAGCACGCAACACGACACGCAACACGACACGCAACATGACACGCAACACGACACGCAACACGACACGCAACACAGCACGCAACACAGCACGCAACACAGCACGCAACACGACACGCAACACAGCACGCAACACAGCACGCAACACAGCACGCAACACGACACGCAACACGACACGCAACACAGCACGCAACACAGCACGCAACACAACACAAACAGAGCGCACAACACTGTAACACACACGTGTGACCCGATGTCGGGGCTGTGCAGGTGCTGACCCACCTGAGGATCTTCTCCCACATCGGTATCGGTGTCCTCATTGGTTTGTTGTATCTGGGCATCGGCAATGAGGCCAAGAAGGTTCTGAGTAACTCGGGGTTCCTCTTCTTCTCCATGTTGTTCCTCATGTTTGCTGCGCTGATGCCCACCGTTCTCACCTGTGAGTTCATGCTCGTTCCAGCGCCCACGTGCACTGGCTGGTGCATGAGGACACTTGTCGATGTGACCTTTAACCCCTCAGTTCCTCTGGAGATGGGAGTTTTCCTGAGGGAACACCTGAACTACTGGTACAGTCTGAAGGCGTACTACTTGGCTAAAACCATGGCGGACGTCCCCTTCCAGGTGACACCTGTGTTGTGTAGCGCCGGTGCTGTTCTTGTCCTGTCTCCTGACGTCTGTGGTTCCCTCTGCGTGCACAGGTGATCTTTCCTGTGGTGTACTGCAGCGTGGTGTACTGGATGACGGCTCAGCCCCCCGACGCTGTGCGCTTCCTCCTCTTCCTGTCTTTGGGGGTCCTCACCTCTCTAGTGGCTCAGAGTCTGGGCCTTCTGATCGGAGCTGCCTCCACCTCACTGCAGGTCTGAACACCTGAACACTCACCTGTGGCGGTTGGCTGTCACATGATTCCACTCACGCTGTTAATGAGCCAAACACACCGAAGACATTTGAGTCTCCCGACTCAGATCTAGTTTGGAGGCACAGGACAGACCAGGACAGACACAGAGAGACAAACGGAGGAGAGACACAGAGACAAACGGAGGAGAGACACAGAGAGACAAACGGAGGAGAGACACAGAGAGACAAACGGAGGAGAGACACAGAGAGACAAACAGAGGAGAGACACAGAGAGACAAACGGAGCCCAGACACAGAGAGACAAATGGAGGAGAGACACAGAGAGACAAACGGAGGAGAGACACAGAGAGACAAACGGAGGAGAGACACAGAGAGACAAACAGAGGAGAGACACAGAGAGACAAACGGAGGAGAGACACAGAGAGACAAACGGAGGAGAGACACAGAGAGACAAACGGAGGAGAGACACAGAGACAAACGGAGGAGAGACACAGAGACAAACGGAGGAGAGACACAGAGAGACAAACGGAGGAGAGACACAGAGAGACAAACGGAGGAGAGACACAGAGACAAACGGAGGAGAGACACAGAGAGACAAACGGAGGAGAGACACAGAGAGACAAACGGAGGCCAGACACAGAGAGACAAACGGAGGAGAGACACAGAGACAAACGGAGGAGAGACACAGAGAGACAAACGGAGGCCAGACACAGAGAGACAAACAGAGGAGAGACACAGAGAGACAAACGGAGGAGAGACACAGAGAGACAAACAGAGGAGAGACACAGAGAGACAAACGGAGGAGAGACACAGAGACAAACGGAGGAGAGACACAGAGAGACAAACGGAGGCCAGACACAGAGAGACAAACAGAGGAGAGACACAGAGAGACAAACGGAGGAGAGACACAGAGAGACAAACGGAGGCCAGACACAGAGAGACAAATGGAGGAGAGACACAGAGAGACAAACGGAGGAGAGACACAGAGAGACAAACGGAGGCCAGACACAGAGAGACAAACAGAGGAGAGACACAGAGAGACAAACAGAGGAGAGACACAGAGAGACAAACAGAGGCCAGACACAGAGAGACAAACAGAGGAGAGACACAGAGAGACAAACAGAGGAGAGACACAGAGAGACAAACGGAGGAGAGACACAGAGAGACAAACGGAGGAGAGACACAGAGAGACAAACGGAGACCAGACACAGAGAGATAAACGGAGGCCAGACACAGAGAGACAAACGGAGGAGAGACACAGAGAGACAAACGGAGGAGAGACACAGAGAGACAAACGGAGGAGAGACACAGAGAGACAAACGGAGGAGAGACACAGAGAGACAAACGGAGGAGAGACACAGAGAGACAAACGGAGGAGAGACACAGAGAGACAAACGGAGGCCAGACACAGAGAGACAAACGGAGGAGAGACACAGAGAGACAAACGGAGGCCAGACACAGAGAGACAAACGGAGGAGAGACACAGAGAGACAAACGGAGGCCAGACACAGAGAGACAAATGGAGGAGAGACACAGAGAGACAAACGGAGGAGAGACACAGAGAGACAAATGGAGGAGAGACACAGAGAGACAAATGGAGGAGAGACACAGAGACAAACAGAGGCCAGACACAGAGAGACAAACGGAGGAGAGACACAGAGAGACAAATGGAGGAGAGACACAGAGAGACAAATGGAGGAGAGACACAGAGAGACAAACGGAGGAGAGACACAGAGAGACAAACGGAGGAGAGACACAGAGAGACAAACGGAGGAGAGACACAGAGAGACAAACGGAGGAGAGACACAGAGAGACAAACGGAGGAGAGACACAGAGAGACAAACGGAGGAGAGACACAGAGAGACAAATGGAGGAGAGACACAGAGAGACAAATGGAGGAGAGACACAGAGAGACAAACGGAGGCCAGACCCAGCCCCCCCCCACATCAGCAGGAGGGTCCCCCTACATGAGCCTGGTCCTGCTCAAGGTTTCTTCCTGTTAAAGGGGAGTTTTTCCTGCCACTGTTGCTTGTCTGGGGTCAGGCCCTGAGATTCTGGAAAGGGTCTACAAACAATTTTGAGTGTATAAGACGCTGTATAAATAAAGATTGATTTGATTTGATTTGATTTGATTTATTACTAGGATACTACGAGACCAAGAACCGACAACTATTTAGTGGTAAAGGCACTAAAAAAGATGGCTTCTAGAGATAAACAGCATCAAAATCAAACACAAAAGGGAAGTCGTTTCATTTGGGGAGACTTGCTGCCTGTTCGGCCTTGGCCCACTGGAATTTTTATTCTAACTTCTACTTTTGGGATGCGGCACAAGATTCTGTTTGTTTTCTTCTGGATTTGATGGGCTGGAACACCCACAGATAACACCAAACTGCGGCATGATGTCACTTCCTGCTCCCTAACTGCAGTTATGAGGGTCACCTGCAGACCACCCAGAACCTGACAGTTGGAGAAGCTCTCCGAATGCCTCCTCCCGGATGATTTGTGTTTGTGTGTCCTGCAGGTGGCGACATTTGTAGGTCCGGTCACAGCAATACCGGTCCTGCTGTTCTCAGGGTTCTTCGTCAGCTTTAACACCATTCCTTGGTACCTGCAGTGGATATCCTACATCTCCTACGTGAGGTATTAAGCCAGTCCACGTGTGTCCCAGTATAACCAGTGCGTTTATCACATCTGCGGCCTCTTGTATCCTCTTCCAGGTATGGGTTTGAGGGGGTAATCCTTTCCATCTATGGTCTGGATCGCATGGATCTCCACTGTGATGAGGATGACACGTGCCACTTCCAGAGGTCTGATGCTATCCTGAAGGAACTGGACATGCTCGATGCCAAACTCTACCTGGACTTCATCATCCTTGTAATCTTCTTCTTTGCTTTGAGGCTTCTTGCTTATTTTGTCCTCCGTTACAAGATCAATGCAGAGAGGTAGACAAGAATCGGGTCCAGGACCAGGACTGAGCACGTAGCAAAGAATCTGTAGGCCAAAGCTAGCGTGCAGCTGCGAACTGCTCTTTCATTTTTATCGCAGAGGTAACAAACGTTCAAGACTGCTGGTTAAAGGCAAGAGTGAGGGAACATCAGATCCTTAGGGAAAAGAGCTGGCCTCCTTAATCCTGAAGTTTTGAACTGTGCAACAAACTAAATCTGTCCAACGGAGCTGGAAATGACTTGATCTGACGGTGGGTGAACTTTGACCCTTGTAAAAGAATGTCAATACAGGCACCACACTGTGTGACCGCATCACTTCACATCTCACAGTGAATAAAGACCTGGGAATAACCTTTGGAATCGCAAATTTGCGTAACTTTTGTGATGTTTTGCTTCTGTAATGTATGAAGCCGTGCTGGTGGACCTCCAGAACATTCTGGACTATAAGCAGGTTGACACCACTGGACAACGGTCCAGTTTTCACAAATGTGGGACGATCAAACAGACCCACAAAGTTGAATCCTTCGTATCGTATCGTCAGTCGTGTTTGTGGGTCAGTTTCAGTCTGTTACGGTCTAATATTTGAACAGTTGGGCGGGGTCATCAGGGTCATCGGGTGTAGGATGGTGGACATGACAGAGAAGTTCAAAGGTCACCTCAGCTCGACAACATGTTTGTCCATCAGCTACTGATTCAACAAACTCCCTCTGAACCAAATTAGAACGGAGCTGCGAACCTTTGGGACCAATCAGCACTGTTTGGTTTAACCATTCTTCAGAGGACTGCAGCCATGACAACGTCCCCTCAGACCATGTCTGAAGTTGTGTGTCCACCCTAACGAGAGGATGAGCTAAACATCTAAACCTGCATCCACCCCAAACGCAAGTGATGCAAGTTTGATCACGTGACCGTTTTCACCACATCAACATCTTGATTTTCAGAGTGACCATGTCTGGTTCCTCAACACGTCTTGATCTTGTTGAGGTCCATCACCTGGTTCCCCCAGAACCTGAGGCTGGACCAGCTCCCCATCCACCCATCCCTCCATCCATCCACCCATCCCTCCATCCACCCATCCCTCCCTACATCCACCCACCCACCCATCCCTACATCCATCCATCCATCCATCCCTCCATCCATCCATCCACCCACCCACCCATCCACCCATCCATCCACCCATCCCTCCATCCACCCATCCCTCCCTACATCCACCCACCCACCCATCCCTACATCCATCCATCCATCCATCCCTCCATCCATCCATCCACCCACCCATCCATCCACCCATCCCTCCATCCACCCATCCCTCCCTACATCCACCCACCCACCCATCCCTACATCCATCCATCCATCCATCCCTCCATCCACCCATCCCTCCACCCATCCCTCCATCCACCCATCTTGGTGCTCTATTCCAGATTCTGCTCATTAGAGGTAGCACATCACTGTCTAAAAACCTTCAACGCTGGAATGTGTGGAGCTCTGGGTGATTTCATGGAATACCTCAGATCTCCTAGAGCTTTGTGTGTACTCTTTGACTCATCTCACCCTCAGCTGTGATCTACAGTCATCCTGCACCCTTTGGTCCCCAGCTTCTTCCTGAGTCAAGCTTGTCCAGCTAGTTAGATTCAGCTAGTTAGTTATCAGGCGGTTTGCTTACCTCTCGTTGGCTCCTTGACCTGTGGCTTCTACTAGTGCACATCGGGGACCTACTACATCTGGGTCTGGCTCTGGCCTCTCCCAGTGCACATTTGTGGGTTGATGGGCCTGTGTGTGAATCTGTGGTTATTTTTTGCTTTACTGGTCTGGGGAAAATGTGGTTGTGGTTCCTCTACCTCAGGGGTGTCCAATCTACGGCCCGTGGGCCAACTGTGGCCCTTTGTCCATTTTTAATTGGCCCGCAAGACATTTTATAAATAGAATAGAATATGGCCCGTACTTAAACTTTTGCTTGAGTGTATTGGACTTCTTAGTTTTAACACCAGGGGAAGCTACTGTTGGCATCAAGGCGGTTACTCCACCAAAAAGGAAAGCCCTGCTTTTGCGCATCACTTTGTAATACCGGTAAGCGTTTTTCTGGCTAACACACAGTGTACAAACCGCTGTGTACAGCGCACACACTGCACACGCAAAAGCAGCTCATCTCATCTGATGCAGATTTGCTCCTTGATCAAGTGACATTTGTCAGGATTTTTGGCACGAGTGGCGTCAGATCAGGACCAGAGCTTGATGGCCCGATTTACGTACCCAGCTGATACTCACCAGAATATTTTACTAAATTTATACGCACGTCCAGTTCAGTCTGTTAATGTTGATAACCATTTCAAGTGAACGTTATTAGGTGTGCTCCTAAGCCTAATAACTTAAATAACAAGCTTGAAATCTACCAGTTTCATTTTCCCCTTTATTGTTTTTTCTCTGTCCTGTAAATCTTCTAAGAAGAAATCTGAGGCTGCTGTTCTGGGAATGAGCTACCAAAGCTTTTTCTGAATAACTCAATAAAGATCCATTTATGGAAAGCTGTTATGAAGGCAGTTTTGTCTTTAATTATATATTGACCACTTTTAATTGATTTTTCTAACTTTAATACACTAAAGTTGAGGCTATATACCTAATTTCTTGTAAGTGGCCCAGCCCCTCCTATATTTTTATGTATTTGGCCCTCGGTGAAAAAAGTTTGGACACCCCTGCTCTACCTGATGACCTGTTGATGTGCACACTGTTTTCCTGTGCAGACTGATGATGTCACTGTGGGCCAGTAGGTGTGACCGCCAGGTGGGCTCAAGGACTAGATGGTATAAAGATCACACAGCTCTCATGTGAGTCCACTCCTGTCATCATGCTACATTTACACCTTTAGCAGTGATGCTTAACTCCACCTCGGTGTTCTATTTCATTCTGGGAGCTTATTTCCCTTTTGGTAATTTGAGGTATTTGTATTTTCTCTTGACTGGGTTGCTTTATGTTGTTGTTGTTGTTGTCAATGTGTCGCTCATTGTTGTGATCTGCATGAACAGAAGTCTCCACGAGCCCATGTACGTGTTGCTGTGCAGCCTGTTTGTGAACGAGCTGTACGGCAGCACAGCTTTGTTTCCCTTCCTGCTGCTGCAGATCCTCTCAGACGTTCACACCGTCTCGGCCTCCTTCTGCTTCCTGCAGATCTTCTGTGTCTACACGTATGGAGCCATCGAATATATGAACTTAGCCGTCATGTCGTACGACAGATACCTGGCCATCTGTCACCCTCTGCAGTATCACACACGGATGACGTGTCACAGGGCATTCTTCTGGATCGCAGCTTTGTGGTTTTATTCCTTTGTGAAATTTTTGATAACTTTATCCTTGAACATGAGATTAGCGCTCTGTAGAAACCTCATCAATAGTTTGTACTGTCAGAACTACCTTGTGGTGAAGTTAGCATGCTCCGACACCAGAATCAACAACATTTATGGCCTGTTCGGTATCGTGGTGTCTGTGGTGGTTCCTCTGGGTCCCATCCTTTTCTCCTACATGAAAATTCTTCAGGTGTGTTTTTCTGGCTGTAGGCAGACACGGCAGAAGGCCGTCAGTACCTGCACCCCCCACCTGGTCTCTCTTCTCAACTTCTCTTTCGGCTGTTGCTTTGAGATCCTTCAGAGCAGGTTTGATATGAGCAGTGTTCCCAGGATGCTGCGGGCGATCCTGTCTCTATATTTTCTTCTCATCCAGCCTCTCCTCAATCCTCTCATGTATGGACTGCAAATGTCTCAGATCCGCAAACTGTACAAACATCTGTTCTCCTGAGGACGGAGCGGGTATCATCTGCACCGACGGTTTTACAACGGACACGAATCATTCAGCAAGGTGAAGGATCAAACATGTATATTACGTACAACAACTGGAACGTGGAACCAATAGTCCGTAATTAATCAATAAACTCTCACATGTATTTAATTTTCATTATTTGCACTTGTATGTTCAAAAAAGATTCAATCAAAACTGCTGAGCCAGCAGAATCCTGTGTTGATCAGTGCTGTCATCACTTCCAATAAATGGATTCACCTGTCCTCATCCACTGTCCTGCAAATCACCTGTAGAGGTTTCTCATCAACAACAATTTTAGTCATTAAATCAAACTCAAATTAGTAGAGTTTTGAAACTCGGGTGTGTCTCTTTGAATATGAACAAATAATTGAAGACTGGGAACATTCACACATCACATTATCACAGTTTAATTCAATGTAAAATCTCTTGTTATTTTTACTGTCCTGGTCCTCGATCAGTTTTAACCTATTTAAAACCAGTGGAAAAGCAGTTCTTGGTATTTATATCATCATAATATCATCTGACTTTCATATAATAATCTAGACATGAGAGGGTAGTTCTGTACAAATCTGAAGCATTCTGCTAATAATCAATGATGAAAGTCTGGGTTTGGACCACATCAGTCAGAACCACAACATCAGTCCCAATTTCTTAAACCATAAAGAGTGGAGGATCTCCCTGGTGAAGACAGCAGCTTCAGAAGTAGCTGCACTTCATTCACCTGGAAACTTCATGTGCTGCACCTGCGGATGGTCTGTCCTGGACACGAAGGTCCTGTCAGCTTCAGTTTTAAAATAGCCAGAATTAAACATCTGGCAGAGAAGCCAGACGTTAAAGATGAGATCTAACCTGGACTTCCTGAACAAGATCTTGGAGTTTGGTGTGCATTAGGGGTTAGGTTAGGATCAGGGGTTAGGGGTTGGGGTTGGGGTTAGGGGTTGGGGTCAGGGTTAGAGGTTGGGGTTAGGGTTAGCTTTTGTGTTAGGGTTGAGGTTATGGTTAGAGTTGGGTTGGGGTTTAGGGTTAGGTTAGGTTGGGGTTAGGGTAGGTATCTTAATTATTAGGGTTAGGGTTAGCGTTAGTGTTAGGGTTAGGGTTGGGGTTCAGGGTTTGGTTTGAAACTTTCTTTGCACTAGCCCACTGATCGGTATGATGGCAGAGTGTGGAGGTCAGGGTCCCTTCCCACTGGAGGTCAAAGTTCAAGACCAGGTAGGGCCAACGAGAGAGAAGAGAGCAGGCTCTCCCGGGCAGACATCAATGAACCAATAAAAGGGTGAGAGGATTTTTATTAAGTTGACTGACAATAAAACAAGGTGGAGGGTTAAAAATGTTTTATTCGAAAGGAAACCTTTTATTTCAAATCTGATTGGAGGTTAAACCAATTTTAAATAAATAAAAAATGTGTGATAAGAATAGGAAAGAAAATAAATAAATAAAAGAGACAGATTAGATTTATAAGAAATATTAAATTATTTGAGATGACTGGGGAGGGTGGTTCTAAGAATGGTCGTTGAGGCCATTTGGTATAATTGTGCCTAATTTGTTAACCCATATCTGTTCCACTCTCCTCCTTTGTCCCACTCTCCAGCAGTTGTTGGTTTCAAGCCCCGAGATGATGAGGTGGCTGACCGGGTGTTCCTGAAAGTGCTGGTCTAGGGGGGTGCCGAGTCGACCTCCTGCTATATTGTAAAGGTGTTGTGTCAGGCGGGTGTGTATGGAGTTTTGGGCTTCACCTGTGTAGTGTTTGTGGCAGAGGGTACATGTGATGATGTAGACGACATTAGTGGAGCGGATGTGAGTGAGGCCTAGTGTGGGGAACCCTGTACCGGTGTATGCCTTTTGCATGAATTTTCTGTTTTGATAATGTTGGCTGTGTTTGAGTCGGGGTGTGATGGTATGATCGGAGAATTTGGATGTGGTGAGTATGGAATGGAGACTTCTGCTTTTTCTGTGTGCTGAGATGAGTTTATGGTTGTGGAAGGATGGGTGTTGCTGCAATATGGTGAAGAAGATTTGTTTGATAATGCACTCTAAGGTTGTGGTTCTGTGTGAGAAGGTTGAGATGAAAGGTATGGTCTGTGGTTGTGGGGAAAAGGCTGAGCTATGTGGGTCTGGGACTTTCCCTTGATTGCCCTCTATGTTAGTAGATGCGGGGAGGGTATGGGCTTTAGGTGTAGGGTTGGGGTTAGGCAAAGGGTTAGGGTTAGGAGAGTGGTTAGGGTTTGGAGGAGGGTTAGGGTTATCTGCTAAGGTGTTAGCAGATGTCGCTGGCTCCTTGATCTGTGGCTTCTACTAGTGCACATCTGGGACCTACTACATTTGGGTCTGGCTCTGGCCTCGCCCAGTGCACATTTGTGGGTTGATGGGCCTGTGTGTGAATCTGTGGTAATTTTTTGCTTTACTGGTCTGGGGAAAATGTGGTTGTGGTTCCTCTACCTGATGACCTGTTGATGTGCACACTGTTTTCCTGTGCAGACTGATGATGTCACTGTGGGCCAGTAGGTGTGACCGCCAGGTGGGCTCAAGGACTAGATGGTATAAAGATCACACAGCTCTCATGTGAGTCCACTCCTGTCATCATGCTACATTTACACCTTTAGCAGTGATGCTTAACTCCACCTCGGTGTTCTATTTCATTCTGGGAGCTTATTTCCCTGTTGGTAATTTGAGGTATTTGTATTTTCTCTTGACTGGGTTGCTTTATGTTGTTGTTGTTGTTGTCAATGTGTCGCTCATTGTTGTGATCTGCATGAACAGAAGTCTCCACGAGCCCATGTACGTGTTGCTGTGCAGCCTGTTTGTGAACGAGCTGTACGGCAGCACAGCTTTGTTTCCCTTCCTGCTGCTGCAGATCCTCTCAGACGTTCACACCGTCTCGGCCTCCTTCTGCTTCCTGCAGATCTTCTGTGGCTACACGTATGGAGCCATCGAATATATGAACTTAGCCGTCATGTCGTACGACAGATACCTGGCCATCTGTCACCCTCTGCAGTATCACACACGGATGACGTGTCACAGGGCATTCTTCTGGATCGCAGCTTTGTGGTTTTATTCCTTTGTGAAATTTTTGATAACTTTATCCTTGAACATGAGATTAGCGCTCTGTAGAAACCTCATCAATAGTTTGTACTGTCAGAACTACCTTGTGGTGAAGTTGGCATGCTCCGACACCAGAATCAACAACATTTATGGCCTGTTCGGTACCGTGGTGTCTGTGGTGGTTCCTCTGGGTCCCATCCTTTTCTCCTACATGAAAATTCTTCAGGTGTGTTTTTCTGGCTGTAGGCAGACACGGCAGAAGGCCGTCAGTACCTGCACCCCCCACCTGGTCTCTCTTCTCAACTTCTCTTTCGGCTGTTGCTTTGAGATCCTTCAGAGCAGGTTTGATATGAGCAGTGTTCCCAGGGTGCTGCGGGCGATCCTGTCTCTATATTTTCTTCTCATCCAGCCTCTCCTCAATCCTCTCATGTATGGACTGCAAATGTCTCAGATCCGCAAACTGTACAAACATCTGTTCTCCTGAGGACGGAGCGGGTATCATCTGCACCGACGGTTTTACAACGGACACGAATCATTCAGCAAGGTGAAAGATCAAACATGTATATTACGTACAACAACTGGAACGTGGAACCAATAGTCCGTAATTAATCAATAAACTCTCACATGTATTTAATTTTCATTATTTGCACTTGTATGTTCAAAAAGGATTCAATCAAAACTGCTGAGCCAGCAGAATCCTGTGTTGATCAGTGCTGTCATCACTTCCAATAAATGGATTCACCTGTCCTCATCCACTGTCCTGCAAATCACCTGTAGAGGTTTCTCATCAACAACAATTTTAGTCATTAAATCAAACTCAAATTAGTAGAGTTTTGAAACTCGGGTGTGTCTCTTTGAATATGAACAAATAATTGAAGACTGGGAACATTCACACATCACATTATCACAGTTTAATTCAATGTAAAATCTCTTGTTATTTTTACTGTCCTGGTCCTCGATCAGTTTTAACCTATTTAAAACCAGTGGAAAAGCAGTTCTTGGTATTTATATCATCATAATATCATCTGACTTTCATATAATAATCTAGACATGAGAGGGTAGTTCTGTACAAATCTGAAGCATTCTGCTAATAATCAATGATGAAAGTCTGGGTTTGGACCACATCAATCAGAACCACAACATCAGTCCATTTCGTTTCATTTAGTTTTCTTCTGCTTATCCGGATCCAGGTCGCGGGGGCAGCAGCTTCAAGAGGGATGCCCAGACAGCCTCTCCCCGGCCACTTCCATCAGCTCTTCCAGGGGAACTCTCAGCCGCTCCCAAGCCAGACGAGAGATGTAATCTCACCACCTCGTCCTGGGCCAGCCCCGAGGCCTCCTCCCGGTGGGACATGTCCGGAACACCTCTAAAGGGAGCCGTCCGGAAGGCATCCTAGCCAGATGCCCGAGCCACCCCAACTGACTCCTCTCAATGTGGAGGAGCAGCGGTTCTACTCCGAGCCCCTCCCGGATGTCCGAGCTTCTCACCCTGTCTCTAAGGCTGAGCCCGACCACCCTGTGGAGGAAACTCATTTCAGCTGCTTGTGTCCGCGATCTCGTTCTTTCGGTCATCACCCAGCGTTGATGCCATAGGTGAGGACTGGGACGTAGATCGACCGGTAGATCAAGAGCTTTGCCTTCCGGCTCAGCTCCTTCTTCACCACGACGGATCGGTTAAGCGCCCGTATCACTGCTGACGCCGCTCCGATCCGCCTGTCGATCTCCCGTTCCATCCTACCCTCACTCGTGAACAAGATCCCAAGATACTTGAACTCCTCCACCTGGGGCAGGACCTCCTCCCCAACCCGGAGAAGGCACTCTAACTTTTTCCGAGCAAAGACCATGGACTCTGACTTGGATGTGCTGATCCGCATCCCTGCCGCTTCACACTCAGTTGCGAACCGTCCCAGCATTTGTTGGAGGTCTCTGCTCGATGGCGCCAGAAGAACTACGTCATCGAGCTGCTGACGAGATCCTCCGCCCACCGAACTCGACACCCTCCACTCCCCGGCTGCGCCTAGAAATTCTGTCCATAAAAGTTATGAACAGAACCGGTGACAAAGGGCAGCCCTGGTGGAGTCCAACCCTCACTGGGTACGAGTCCGACTTACAACCGGCTATCCGGACCAAACTCCTGCTCCTTTGGTTCAGAGACTGGACGGCCCTTATCAAGGAACCTTCCATACTCCCGGAGCACCCCCCACAGGATGCTCCTGGGGACCCGGTCATGAGCCTTTTCCAAGTCCACAAAACGCATGTGGACTGGTTGGGCAAACTCCCGACTCCCCTCAAGCACCCCAACAAGGGTAAAGAGTTCATCCGTGGTTCCACAACCGGGGTGAAACCCACATTGTTCCTCCTCGATCAGAGGTTCAACTATCAGTCTAATCCTCTTTTCCAGCACCCTGGCACAGACTGAGGAGTGTGATCCCCCTGTAGTTGGAACACACCCTCTGGTCCCACTCTTAAAAATAGGAACCACCACGCTGGTCTGCCAGTCCAAGGGCACTGCCCCCGATGTCCACGCAATGTTGCAGAGGCGTGTCAACCAGGACAGCCCTACAACATCCAGAGCCTTAAGATACCCCCGGCGGATCTCATCCGCTCCTGGAGCTCCACCCCCGGGCGGCTGTTTCACTACCTCGGCACCTTCCGCTCCGGAAATTGGATGATCCACCTCCTGGTCATCTGACTCTGTTCCACCTTGAGGATACATGTTGGTAGGATTGAGGAGCTCCTCGAAGTATTCCTTCCATCGCCAGATAATTGCCCCAGGAGACGTCAGCAGCTCCCCACGCACACATAACACGGTGTGGGCGAGTTGCCGCCTGCCGCCCCTAAGGCACCGACAGTTTGCCAGAATCTTCTCGGAGCAGACCGAAAGTCTTCCTCCATGGCCTCACCGAAGTCCTCCCATGCCTGAGTTTTTGCCTCCGCGACCGTCGCGGCCGCAACCCGCTTAGCCAACCTGTACCGGTCAGCTGCTTCCGGAGACCCACAGACCAGCCATGACCTGTAGGCCTCTTTCTTCAGCTTGACGGCTCCCCTCACCTCTGGTATCTACCATCGGGTACGGGTATTACCGCCACGACCAGCACCAGCGGCCTTGCAGCCACAGCTCTCGACAGCTGCCTCGACAATGGCGGAGCGGAACATGGCCCATTCAGACTCAATGTCCCCTACCACCCTCGGAACACGATCAAAGCTCTGTCAGAGGTGGGAGTTGAAGACCAGCCTGACGGGTTCCTCCACCAAGCATTCCCAACAGACCCTCACTAAGCGTTTGGGCCAGCCAGGTCCACGCGGTGCCCCCCCACCTGATCCAACTCACCACCAGGTAGTGATCAGTTGACAGCTCTGCTCCTCTCTTCACCCGAGTGTCCAAAACATATGGCCGCAGATCAGCTGACACGACTATAAAGTCAATCATTGACCTACGGCCCAGGTCGTCATGGTGCCAAGAGCACCGATGAACAACCTTATGTTCGAACATAGTGTTAGTTATGGCCAAACTGCCACTAGCACAGAAGTCCAATAACTGAACACCACTCTGGTTCTGATCGGGCAGACCGTTCCTCCCAATCACCCCTTTCCAGGTCACGCTGTCGTTGCCCACGTGAGCGTTGAAGTCTCCCAGCAGCATGATGGAGTCCCCAGTTGGGACACTGTCCAGCGTCCATCCTAGATCCTCCAAAAAGGGCGGGTACTCTGAACTATTGTTTGGTGCATACGCACAAACAACCGTCAGAACCCGTTCCCCGACCCGAAGGCGCAGGGAAGCAACCCTTTCGCTCGACCGTGAGAACCCCAACGTTGATCTAGAGAGTCTGGGGGCAAGCAAAAAGCCCACCCCCGCTCTCCGTCTCTCTCCCTGAGCAACTCCAGCGTAGAAGAGTATCCAACCCCTCAAGGACTTGGGTTCCTGAGCTGATGTTATGTGTGGAGGTGAGGCCAACCATATCTAGTCAGTAGTGCTCAACCTCCCCCACAAGCTCCAGCTCTTTCCCCGCCAGTGAGGTGACGTTCCATGTTCCAAAAGCCAATTTCCATAACCGATGATCGGACCACCAAGGCCCCCGCCTTGGTCCGCCGCCCAATCCACACTGCACCGGACCCTTCATGCTGCCCCTGCGGGTGGTGGGTCCACTGGAGACGGGAGTGTCCACATAGCTGGTTCGGGCTGGGCCCTGCCGGGCCCCATGGACGTAGGCCTGGCCACCAGGCGCTCGCCATCGAGCCATCGATTAGGGTTAGGGGTTGGGATTAGGGTTCGCTTTAGTGTTAGGGTTGAGGTTATGGTTAGAGTTGGGTTGGGTTGGGGTTTAGGGTTAGGTAAGGTTGGGGTTAGGGTAGGTATCTTAATTATTAGGGTTAGCGTTAGAGTTAGGGTTAGGGTTAGGGTTGGGGTTCAGGGTTTGGTTTGAAACTTTCTTTGCACTAGCCCACTGATCGGTATGATGGCAGAGTGTGGAGGTCAGGGTCCCTTCCCACTGGAGGTCAAAGTTCAAGACCAGGTAGGGCCAACGAGAGAGAAGAGAGCAGGCTCTCCCGGGCAGACATCAATGAACCAATAAAAGGGTGAGAGGATTTTTATTAAGTTGACTGACAATAAAACAAGGTGGAGGGTTAAAAATGTTTTATTCGAAAGGAAACCTTTTATTTCAAATCTGATTGGAGGTTAAACCAATTTTAAATAAATAAAAAATGTGTGATAAGAATAGGAAAGAAAATAAATAAAAGAGACAGGTTAGATTTATAAGAAATATTAAATTATTTGAGATGACTGGGGAGGGTGGTTCTAAGAATGGTCGTTGAGGCCATTTGGTATAATTGTGCCTAATTTGTTAACCCATATCTGTTCCACTCTCCTCCTTTGTCCCACTCTCCAGCAGTTGTTGGTTTCAAGCCCCGAGATGATGAGGTGGCTGACCGGGTGTTCCTGAAAGTGCTGGTCTAGGGGGGTGCCGAGTCGACCTCCTGCTATATTGTAAAGGTGTTGTGTCAGGCGGGTGTGTATGGAGTTTTGGGCTTCACCTGTGTAGTGTTTGTGGCAGAGGGTACATGTGATGATGTAGACGACATTAGTGGAGCGGATGTGAGTGAGGCCTAGTGTGGGGAACCCTGTACCGGTGTATGCCTTTTGCATGAATTTTCTGTTTTGATAATGTTGGCTGTGTTTGAGTCGGGGTGTGATGGTATGATCGGAGAATTTGGATGTGGTGAGTATGGAATGGAGACTTCTGCTTTTTCTGTGTGCTGAGATGAGTTTATGGTTGTGGAAGGATGGGTGTTGCTGCAATATGGTGAAGAAGATTTGTTTGATAATGCACTCTAAGGTTGTGGTTCTGTGTGAGAAGGTTGAGATGAAAGGTATGGTCTGTGGTTGTGGGGAAAAGGCTGAGCTATGTGGGTCTGGGACTTTCCCTTGATTGCCCTCTATGTTAGTAGATGCGGGGAGGGTATGGGCTTTAGGTGTAGGGTTGGGGTTAGGCAAAGGGTTAGGGTTAGGAGAGTGGTTAGGGTTTGGAGGAGGGTTAGGGTTATCTGCTAAGGTGTTAGCAGATGTCGCTGGCTCCTTGACCTGTGGCTTCTACTAGTGCACATCTGGGACCTACTACATTTGGGTCTGGCTCTGGCCTCGCCCAGTGCACATTTGTGGGTTGATGGGCCTGTGTGTGAATCTGTGGTAATTTTTTGCTTTACTGGTCTGGGGAAAATGTGGTTGTGGTTCCTCTACCTGATGACCTGTTGATGTGCACACTGTTTTCCTGTGCAGACTGATGATGTCACTGTGGGCCAGTAGGTGTGACCGCCAGGTGGGCTCAAGGACTAGATGGTATAAAGATCACACAGCTCTCATGTGAGTCCACTCCTGTCATCATGCTACATTTACACCTTTAGCAGTGATGCTTAACTCCACCTCGGTGTTCTATTTCATTCTGGGCGCTTATTTCCCTGTTGGTAATTTGAGGTATTTGTATTTTCTCTTGACTGGGTTGCTTTATGTTGTTGCTGTTGTTGTCAATGTGTCGCTCATTGTTGTGATCTGCATGAACAGAAGTCTCCACGAGCCCATGTACGTGTTGCTGTGCAGCCTGTTTGTGAACGAGCTGTACGGCAGCACAGCTTTGTTTCCCTTCCTGCTGCTGCAGATCCTCTCAGACGTTCACACCGTCTCGGCCTCCTTCTGCTTCCTGCAGATCTTCTGTGTCTACACGTATGGAGCCATCGAATATATGAACTTAGCCGTCATGTCGTACGACAGATACCTGGCCATCTGTCACCCTCTGCAGTATCACACACGGATGACGTGTCACAGGGCATTCTTCTGGATCGCAGCTTTGTGGTTTTATTCCTTTGTGAAATTTTTGATAACTTTATCCTTGAACATGAGATTAGCGCTCTGTAGAAACCTCATCAATAGTTTGTACTGTCATAACTACCTTGTGGTGAAGTTGGCATGCTCCGACACCAGAATCAACAACATTTATGGCCTGTTCGGTATCGTGTTGACTGTGGTGGTTCCTCTGGTTCCCATCCTTTTCTCCTACATGAAAATTCTTCAGGTGTGTTTTTCTGGCTGTAGGCAGACACGGCAGAAGGCCGTCAGTACCTGCACCCCCCACCTGGTCTCTCTTCTCAACTTCTCTTTCGGCTGTTGCTTTGAGATCCTTCAGAGCAGGTTTGATATGAGCAGTGTTCCCAGGATGCTGCGGGCGATCCTGTCTCTATATTTTCTTCTCATCCAGCCTCTCCTCAATCCTCTCATGTATGGACTGCAAATGTCTCAGATCCGCAAACTGTACAAACATCTGTTCTCCTGAGGACGGAGCGGGTATCATCTGCACCGACGGTTTTACAACGGACACGAATCATTCAGCAAGGTGAAAGATCAAACATGTATATTACGTACAACAACTGGAACGTGGAACCAATAGTCCGTAATTAATCAATAAACTCTCACATGTATTTAATTTTCATTATTTGCACTTGTATGTTCAAAATAAATTCAATCAAAACTGCTGAGCCAGCAGAATCCTGTGTTGATCAGTGCTGTCATCACTTCCAATAAATGGATTCACCTGTCCTCATCCACTGTCCTGCAAATCACCTGTAGAGGTTTCTCATCAACAACAATTTTAGTCATTAAATCAAACTCAAATTAGTAGAGTTTTGAAACTCGGGTGTGTCTCTTTGAATATGAACAAATAATTGAAGACTGGGAACATTCACACATCACATTATCACAGTTTAATTCAATGTAAAATCTCTTGTTATTTTTACTGTCCTGGTCCTCGATCAGTTTTAACCTATTTAAAACCAGTGGAAAAGCAGTTCTTGGTATTTATATCATCATAATATCACCTGACTTTAATATAATAATCTAGACATGAGAGGGTAGTTCTGTACAAATCTGAAGCATTCTGCTAATAATCAATGATGAAAGTCTGGGTTTGGACCACATCAGTCAGAACCACAACATCAGTCCCAATTTCTTAAACCATAAAGAGTGGAGTATCTGCCTGGTGAAGACAGCAGCTTCAGAAGTAGCTGCACTTCATTCACCTGGAAACTTCATGTGCTGCACCTGCGGATGGTCTGTCCTGGACACGAAGGTCCTGTCAGCTTCAGTTTTAAAATAGCCAGGTCGTTGAGGCCATTTGGTATAATTGTGCCTAATTTGTTAACCCATATCTGTTCCACTCTCCTCCTTTGTCCCACTCTCCAGCAGTTGTTGGTTTCAAGCCCTGAGATGATGAGGTGGCTGACCGGGTGTTCCTGAAAGTGCTGGTCTAGGGGGGTGCCGAGTCGACCTCCTGCTATATTGTAAAGGTGTTGTGTCAGGCGGGTGTGTATGGAGTTTTGGGCTTCACCTGTGTAGTGTTTGTGGCAGGGGGCTGAGCTATGTGGGTCTGGGACTCCCCCTTGATTGCCCTCTATGTTAGTAGATGCGGGGAGGGTATGGGCTTTAGGTGTAGGGTTAGAGTTGGGTTGGGGCTTAAGGTTAGGGTTAGGATTAGGGTTAAGGTTAGGGTTCAGGGTTAGGGTTAGAGTTGGGTGAGGTTTAAGGTTAAGGTTAGGGTTAATTGGGGTTAGGGTAGGTATCTGAATTATTAAAAACAGAAATACATCAAACAGCAAAGTCAGAAAGATTTTAATTTGACTAGTCCTGCAGTTGGTTCAAGTTTGGTTCAAAACAAATTCCATGTCACAGAACAGCTGGGGGGGAAATCCTGCTACATTCGGACTACTCTGGGCTGTTTCTAGTCGAGCTACGGTGTCTGCATACATTTCATGTAAGTAATCAAACTACCAGACGAATTTGCTTTCTTTCGGGTTGGGTTAATGTCAATTCCATCACTTTTAACGAGCTGATAATGTAGTAAATGACACCATAGTATACTTTATGAGACTAATTTAATGAATTGGCTAGCTTTTCCCTTCTCAGATAAATTCTGCCCTGAGGTGATCTTAGATCTAATGATGGCAAATCTAATAATAATAACAGTGTAATACCCTTAGGGACAGAACATACAGTCTTAACACATGAAGGTGAAATGAACCACATTTTATTGAGGACATTTTTACTGAATTTCATAGATGTTTTAAGTCTTGGTGATTTCAGAGAACCTTTGTAACTGGAATAAACTGATCACATCCTCACACCTCAGCTGTTGACATCACCTGTCACCTTTGACCTCACACCCCTTACCTGTCACCTGTCACGTCTCCACCTGTCCCCAGTCTTGTCTCACGCTTCACCTGTCTCTTGAGATGCAGTTAGGGAAAGGGTCTTTGGGCACAGGTGCACCTCCGGCCAATCAATGCAACATGAGGTGTCAGCAGGTGTATTTAGGTGAGCAGAGTGGCCAGGTGAGATGTGCAGGTTGTGGCTGTCTTGTTTGTTTAGCCCATCAAATCACACTTTCAGGAACTTTACATAGTGTAGAGAATATTAAAAATATATTTGCATGATCTCTGCCTATTCTTTCTTCTACCTGTCCTCCCCCTTCTCCTTCTCTGCCCATCTGGCCATCAGCAGTAGGGGACCGTCCCACCCCCCCTTTGGTCCTGCTCAAAGTTTCTTCCTGTTAAAGGCCAGTTTTCTCTCACGATTGTTGATGATTGGGGGTCAGGCCCTGGGATTCTGGAAAGCACAGAGAAACAATTTTGAATGTAACAGGTGCCATATAAATAAAGATAAATGGATTTAAATGTAATTTAATTAGAATGAAAAAACTGTTCACAACGAAAACATTGTTACACGTGTGTCACACATATGTCATATTTGTGGGTACAACATGGAGACTTTAATGACATGATGGCCAAATATGCCTACCCAAATGACACATAGAAACTGGAGGATCTGAAAAGTTTGGAGCACACAGATGACACATTTAATCACGTCATCAATGATTCAATTATTTTATTCAAAATAACTTTTTCAAACATTTGGATACAAACTGACTTCAAGCTGAGGGACCGGCAGAAACATGCTTACATGCCAGTGTTGAATAAAGAAGATTTAGTTACAAGCAATAATTCTGAAGCACCAAACCCCAGCGGTCCTTCATCCTGATGGAGTCACATCACCTCAGCGCAGAGATTTTTTTAAGAATTTACGAATGTGTGAAACCTTGAGCCCATACATGACAGGGTTGAAAAGTGGCTGACACACCAGCCAGTATAATGATAAAAAGACCCGGAAGGTGTTTGGAACGTGAGTCATGTCAAACCTACTCTGAAAGATCTCAAAGAAACATCCACAGGAAAGGTTAAGCAAAGAGGCCAGGTGAGGCGTGCAGGTACTGACGGCTTTCTGTCGCGTCTGTCTGGAGCCTGAGAAACACACCTGCAGGATGCTCACATACGTGTAACATATCAGTGACACGGGGAAAGAAACCACCACAAAAGTGGCAACAAGTCCATAAATATTGTTGATCGTGGTATCAGAGCAGGAGAGCTGAACAATGGCGTAGTTGTCACAGTAGATTTTGTTAATGACGCTCCCACACAGCTGCAGAGATGCACTCAGACAGATGGGAATTAAACACACGACCGCCGGATGAACCCAGGACACACAAACAAGGACACTGATCTTTCGAGCCGTCATCCTTGTGTGATACTGCAGAGGGAGACAGATGGCCACGTACCTGTCGTAGGACATGATGGCTAAAGTGTAAAACTCTATACAAACATAAGTGTAAAGACAGAAGATCTGCAGGAAGCAGAAGGAGGCCGAGACGGTGTGAACGTCTGAGAGGATCTGCAGCAGCAGGAAGGGAAACAAGGCTGTGCTGCCGTACAGCTCGTTCACAAACAGGCTGCACAGCAACACGTACATGGGCTCGTGGAGACTTCTGTTCATGCAGATCACAGAGATCAGCAGCAGGTTGGAGCACAGGATCAGCAGGTAGAAGCACAGGATCAGCAGGAACAGAAAGTATTTCAGCAGCTTGACGTTGGTGAAGGCAGCCAGGGTGAAATATAGAACCTGAGTAGAGTTCTTCATCCTCCTGGCTGGTTAAGCAGACAACAAAGCAACAACATAAAACTGCAACCAACTCTGAGAGGAGATCACTGCTCTTATACCTGGGAGTGGTGACATCATCACAAACAACCAATCAAAACACCTTCCATCATCCAACATTCCAGATCTTTCTTCCCACTGCCGTCTCTTCTGATAATTGATGTGAAGGTGATTAATCCATTTTTATTAAAGAATGATGACATCCTCCTCCGTGAACCATCACCTTATCGTGGTGGAGGAGTTTGCGTACCCTAATGAGCCTGGGAGCTATGCTGTCCGGGGCAGTTTGCCCCTGGTAGGGTCTCCCAAGGTCAGACAAAGAATGGTTCACAAGACCCATCATGGTACATCTAAAAGGGAAGCCGCGTACCCGGCCCGGAGGGTTACCGGGGCCCCACCCTGGAGCCAGGCCTGGGGCTGGGGCTCGATGGCAAGCACCTGGTCGCCGGGCCTACGTCCATGGGGCCCAGCCAGGCTCAGCCCGAACCAGCTACGTGGACACTCCCGTCTCCAGTGGACCCACCACCCCTTTTTGCTTGACTCTCTAGTTCGACGTTGGGGTTCTCGTGGTTGAGCGAAAGGGTTGCTTCCCTGTGCCTTCGGGTCGGGCAACGACAGCGTGACCTGGAAAGGGGTGATTGGGAGGAACGGTCTGCCCGATCAGAACCAGAGTGGTGTTCAGTTATTGGACTTCTGTGCTAGTGGCAGTTTGGCCATAACTAACACTATGTTCGAGCATAAGGTTGTTCATCGGTGCTCTTGGCACCATGACGACCTGGGCCGTAGGTCAATGATTGACTTTCTAGTCGTGTCAGCTGATCTGCGGCCATATGTTTTGGACACTCGGGTGAAGTGAGGAGCAGAGCTGTCAACTGATCACTACCTGGTGAGGAGTTGGATCAGGTGGGGGGGGGCACCGCATGGACCTGGCTGGCCCAAACGCTTAGTGAGGGTCTGTTGGGAACGCTTGGTGGAGGAACCCGTCAGGCTGGTCTTCAACTCCCACCTCTGACAGAGCTTTGATCGTGTTCCGAGGGTGGTAGGGGACATTGAGGCTGAATGGGCCATGTTCCGCTTCGCCATTGTCGAGGCGGCTGTTGCGAGCTGTGGCTGCAAGGCCGCTGGTGCTGGTCGTGGCGGTAATACCCGTACCCGATGGTGGACACCAGAGGTGAGGGGAGCCGTCAAGCTGAAGAAAGAGGCCTACAGGTCATGGCTAGTCTGTGGGTCTCCGGAAGCAGCTGACCGGTACAGGTTGGCTAAGCGGGTTGCGGCCGCGACAGTCGCGGAGGCAAAAACTCGGGCATGGGAGGAGTTCGGTGAGGCCATGGAGGAAGACTTTCGGTCTGCTCCGAGAAGATTCTGGCAAACTGTCCGGCGCCTTAGGGGCGGCAGGTGTTAGGTGTGTGTGGGGAGCTGCTGACGTCTCCTGGGGCAGTTATCCGGCGGTGGAAGGAATACTTCGAGGAGCTCCTCAATCCTACCAACACGTATCCTCAAGGTGGAACAGAGTCGGATGACCAGGAGGTGGACCATCCAATTTCCGGAGCCGAGGTAGTGAAACAGCTGCCCGGCGGCAGAGCTTCGGGAGCGGATGAGGACTGGCAGACCAGCGTGGTGGTTCCTATTTTTAAGAGTGGGAACCACAGGGTGTGTTCCAACTATAGGGGATCACACTCCTCAGCCTCCCTGGGAAAGTCTATGCCAGGGTGCTGGAAAAGAGGATTAGACTGATAGTCGAACCTCTGATCGAGGAGGAACAGTGCGGGTTTCACCCCGGTCGTGGAACCATGGATCACCTCTTTACCCTTGCTGGGGTGCTTGAGGGGAGTTGGGAGTTTGCCCAACCAGTCCACATGTGCTTTGTGGACTTATGACCGGGTCCCCAGGAGCATCCTGTGGGGGGTGCGCCGGGAGTATGGGGTGGAAGGTCCCTTGATAAGGGCCGTCCAGTCCCTGTACCAAAGGAGCAGGAGCTTGGTCGAAATGATGAATGATGACATCGTTTTAACACAAAGATCAAAGCCTGATAAAGATCAAACTGTTGAGTCACAGTGGATGGATGGATAGATGGATGATGGATGGATGATGGATGGGTGGATGGATGATGGATGGATGGATGGATGGATGGATGATGGATGGGTGGATGGATGATGGATGGATGATGGATGGATGGATGGATAGATGGATGATAGATGGGTGGATGGATGATGGATGGGTGGATGGATGATGGATGGATGATGGATGGATGGATGGATAGATGGATGATAGATGGGTGGATGGATGATGGATGGATGGATGGATGGATGGGTGGATGGATGGATGGATGGATGATGGATGGGTGGGTGGATGGATGGGTGGATGGATGGATGGGTGGATGGATGGATGGATGATGGATGGATGGATGGATGATGGATGGATAGATGGATGATGGATGGGTGGATGGATGATGGATGGGTGGATGGATGATGGATGGATGATGGATAGATGGATGATAGATGGGTGGATGGATGATGGATGGATGGATGATGGATGGGTGGATGGATGATGGATGGATGATAGATGGATGGATGGATGATAGATGGATGGATCGATGATGGATGGATGGATGATGGATGGATAGATGGATGATAGATGGATGGATGGATGATGGATGGATGGATGATAGATGGATGGATGATGGATGCTGACCCTTCAGGTTCGACTGAGGATTTGGAAGATGGAGATCTCAGTTTATCACGATTGAAACATTTCACCTAATTTCAGATTTTTGTGTGTTTTTTTATGTGTTTTTGTGTGTTTTTTTATGTGTTTTTGTGTGTTTTTGTGTGTTTTTTATGTGTTTTTGTGTGTTTTTTGTGTTTTTGCTGGTCTCATTCTCATACAAGCTAACTTGAGGTGAGAAACATACATCTGCTGTGTCAGTGTTGGTCCTTCAGGATCGAAGTTGTTTTCTGGCACAATAATCTCATGAGAACTTTGTTAGGAGGACAGATTGTTTGGAATGTTCTCAACCCTCCCGACTCTTTAAATCCCAGAGTTCCCTTTCAGTTCTTCCAACCTTCATGTGTTCTCGAGGGCCCGGCAGCTGTTGTTCTACCACAGAAGCTCCTGTGATTACCTGGGCCACAGGAGGAGCTACCTGGCCATTAGTGCACATCCCACGTGTCCAAATGTCCAAGCTGCTCTGCAGGGGCTCATTATTGAAGAACAGCACGCGGGACGATTAAAGGTCTCTGCAGACAGGACACAGTAACGATCCTGTGGCCCACAGAACAGGTCAACTTCAGGACGAACGTCAGGATGTGTTCCTGGATGTCAACGTTTACTCTGTGTACATTAAACACACAATCATAAACACACAATCATAAATGTTCTTCACTACTCTTCAGGAAGTGTACTGCAGAACTTTAAATGTAAGACTCTGTAGTCAGCTCCCTGGAGAGCTCCCTAGTAAATGGTCCTTAGTACTCTGCAGTCAAGGTTCTGCAGCCCTCTCCAGTAAGCATACTGAGGTACTCTGAGGAAGTACATGTCCATCAGTACCTGTCTGACAGCTTCGTCCTCCATGGAGACCGTATCGGTCTGTCCATTTCAAGTTGCAGCCATTTTGGACAAAGATGGGGAATGTCTCCTCAGACCAGCTCTTTACCCTTGATGACTTCAGTGAATTGGGTCCCTAACCCTAACCCTAACCCTGGCCCTAACCCTAACCCTCTAACCCTAACCCTAACCCTGGCCCTAACCCTCTAACCCTAACCCTAACCCTAACCCTCTAACCCTAACCCTGATCCTCTAACCCTCTAACCCTAGCCCTAATCCTAACACTGGCCCTAACCCTCTAACCCTAACCCCAACCCTAACCCTAACCCTGGCCCTAACCCTCTAACTCTAACCCTGGCCCTAACCCTAACCCTCTAACCCTAACCCAAGCCCTAACCCTCTAACCCTAACCCTGGCCCTAAACCTCTAACCCTAACCCTCTAACCCTAACCCTCTAACCCTAACCCTGATCCTCTAACCCTCAAACCCTAGCCCTAATCCTAACCCTGGCCCTAACCCTAACCCTAACTCTAACCCTGGCCCTAACCCTCTAACCCTGGCCCTAACCCTCTAACCCTAACCCTCTAACCCTAACCCTCTAACCCTGACCCTGACCCTAACCCTCTAACCCTAACCCTCTAACCCTAACCCTCTAACCCTAACCCTAACCCTGGCCCTAACCCTCTAACCCTAACCCTGATCCCCTAACCCTCTAACCCTAGCCCTAATCCTAACCCTAACCCTGGCCCTAACCCTCTAACCCTAACCCTCTAACCCTAACCCTCTAACCCTAACCCTAACCCTGGCCCTAACCCTAACCCTAACCCTAACTCTAACTCTAACCCTGGCCCTAACCCTAACCCTCTAACCCTAACCCAAGCCCTAACCCTCTAACCCTAACCCTGATCCCCTAACCCTCTAACCCTAGCCCTAATCCTAACCCTAACCCTGGCCCTAACCCTCTAACCCTAACCCTCTAACCCTAACCCTCTAACCCTAACCCTAACCCTGGCCCTAACCCTAACCCTAACCCTAACCCTAACTCTAACTCTAACCCTGGCCCTAACCCTAACCCTCTAACCCTAACCCAAGCCCTAACCCTCTAACCCTAACCCTCTAACCCTAACCCTAACCCTGGCCCTAACTCTCTAACCCTAACCCTCTAACCCTAACCCTGATCCTCTAACCCTCTAACCCTAGCCCTAATCCTAACCCTGGCCCTAACCCTCTAATCCTAAC
The DNA here is from genome assembly GCA_027382335.1 of Takifugu ocellatus. NCBI lineage: Eukaryota > Metazoa > Chordata > Actinopteri > Tetraodontiformes > Tetraodontidae > Takifugu > Takifugu ocellatus. The sequence goes on along the minus strand of JAPVLW010000073.1, from coordinate 358,810 downwards.
CCTAACCCTGGCCCTAACCCTCTAACCCTAACCCTCTAACCCTAACCCTAACCCTGGCCCTAACCCTAACCCTAACTCTAACCCTGGCCCTAACCCTAACCCTCTAACCCTAACCCAAGCCCTAACCCTCTAACCCTAACCCTCTAATCCTAACCCTCTAACCCTAACCCTGATCCTCTAACCCTAGCCCTAATCCTAACCCTGGCCCTAACCCTCTAACCCTAACCCTAACCCTAACCCTCAAACCCTAACCCAAGCCCTAACCCTTGAAGAGAATTGTCTTTATTTTATTAGCATGTGTTGTACTATATGTTTCTGTTTTCTGTTATAAGCACTTTAGAAGTTAGGAATAGTAGAATGTTTAATCAGTGGAATAAAGATAAGCAGTCAGTTGACCCTTCCTTGACATGAATGTTGTTTAGACAGTTGGAGCCAGAAGGAGACAGTCAGAAGGAAAGTGGTAGACCCCCATCGTAAAACGTGACAGAATAGTTTACTGGTGTTGATAAGTTCCTCGGCAGGAATGACCTCTGACCTGGCTATCTGGGAAGATAATGGAGAAGAAGGACCACACCAACACCAAAGGAGGCGGGAAGAAGAAGATGGGGTCATCCAAGAAGAAGGACTGGATTGGAGTGAATTAGCATAAATAATTTACATATATTGTTCTATAAAAGACTGGGCCAAGGGATAGTTAGGCGGTCAGACTTCATGCCCTGACAGTTGACTCTGTTGTTTGTAGGGTTATGAACTGGCCCAGAGCTCTGTAATATTTGTATCTTGAAATAATTTTATTGTAAATACATTTTGAAATTGGCATTTGTTTACTTGAAGTCTTCATTTAAAGAACACGCGGATTGGCAGTGACACAAGAGAGGTATTGCAATCCAACACCCTCTAACCCTAACCATCTAACCCTAACCCTAACCCTAACCCTCTAACCCTAACCCTGATCCCCTAACCCTCTAACCCTAGCCCTAATCCTAACCCTAACCCTGGCCCTAACCCTCTAACCCTAACCCTCTAACCCTAACCCTAACCCTGGCCCTAACCCTAACCCTCTAACCCTAACCCTAACTCTAACCCTGGCCCTAACCCTCTAACCCTGGCCCTAACCCTCTAACACTAACCCTCTAACCCTAACCCTAGCCCTAACCCTAACCCTAACCCTAACCCTAACTCTAACCCTGGCCCTAACCCTCTAACCCTGGCCCTAACCCTCTAACCCTAACCCTCTAACCCTAACTCTAACTCTAACCCTGGCCCTAACCCTCTAACCCTAACCCTCTAACCCTGACCCTAACCCTAACCCTAACCCTCTAACCCTAACCCTGATCCCCTAACCCTCTAACCCTAGCCCTAATCCTAACCCTAACCCTCTAACCCTAACCCTAACTCTAACCCTGGCCCTAACCCTCTAACCCTGGCCCTAACCCTCTAACACTAACCCTCTAACCCTAACCCTAGCCCTAACCCTAACCCTAACCCTAACTCTAACCCTGGCCCTAACCCTCTAACCCTGGCCCTAACCCTCTAACCCTAACCCTCTAACCCTAACTCTAACTCTAACCCTGGCCCTAACCCTAACCCTCTAACCCTAACCCTAACTCTAACCCTGGCCCTAACCCTCTAACCCTAACCCTCTAACCCTAACCCTCTAACCCTAACCCTAGCCCTAACCCTGGCCCTAACCCTAACCCTCTAACCCTAACCCTAACTCTAACCCTAACCATCTCTCTGATTGGTTGCTTGGTTCAGATTTACTTGTTCACCTGACGGGGACGTCCCAGTCCACCGTGCTGTTGTGGATGGCGCTACAGCTCCACTTCGTCACATGCTCGCCGCTCTTCCATTGGGAAGTTGCCGAGATTCGTCCAGTTTATGATCCCACTCGTGGTCAGAGAGGTGTTGATGGTCACGCTGGTGGTGGCGCTGTGGGGCCGGCTGTCATTCTGCTCTGCTAACGAGCTCCATCACAGCTTCTGAGAGCCGCGGTGGAGCTCGATTCTCACCGATATTGTTGGGTTACTGACTATTCAAAATCATTGAACTCATCACCACCACCATCATCTTTATCTTCATCCTTCATTTAAACAATAATTTGATGTATCATAAATAACAACAATAAGCTGCAACATTCCGACCTAATTGTTGGCTTTAGCGAAGCGATTATAGCATTAACATTTTAAAAAAGCCAAACAATAACAAACTCAAATTATTCTTCATGTTCCAAGTCCTTCACTGGATGACTTCTTTCTTTTCTGAGTGCTTCAAGATGCCAAAAGTGGAAGCAGGAGAATGGTGCTCAGTTCCTCATGCTGCCTCCAGAACACTGAGCTTAACTCCTGGTCGTTGAACCTCGTTGTTTCTGGTTGAAACCAAACACCTTCTCACAAACCCCCCTTGGCATCACAACACGTCGTCAACATGGATGACCAGATCTCCTAAACTCAGGTTCCTTTTATGTTGTCCCGCTTCTTTCTTGCATCGACAGAAGATTCTCTTGTCCACCATTTCCAGAAGATGAATGAATACTTTTTTCTCAAAGTCTCCCGGTGGCATGATTGTTTTTGCCTTAAGTTGGAGCACATGGTTTGGGGTTATTGGGGTCATTTGACACCGTAGTTATTGGTCCCCCAGTTAGGATGGCTTTGCCTTCACCTTCATTGGCTCTTTGGCCATTTTCTTCTATTTTTGAAGGAATTCAGGACTTTTGAGTCTTCTTGATCCTAAAGGTTCCAGGTGCAACCCTCGTGGTGCCTCGTGGGCCAGGTCATCTTTTGAAGGAACAGATCTCCGCTGGCCTGTGCACGATAGGTCATGGATCACTGCAACTCTGACAGAAACCTGTGAAACCTCTTGGTTTGATTGTGGTTAAACACAGTTAAACACGGATGTGCTGTCCGTCCAGAAGGTTGATTCGTAAGTGGGAGGAGCAACTTCAGCGTCCACTCCACCTTCAGCGTCCAAGCTTGGCCACTATTGAGAGGTCCGATTCTGGCGTTGCCAAATACGAAGGAGATGTGGATTTATCTGTGGTGATCTGTGAGGTAGCTCGCTGTGCCACAGCCTGAACCACAGACGTGGTACCGTTGGACAGTCTCCACTGGGTCCAGGTGTTCAGGCGTGATGCATCTTCTTGAAAGCGATTCAACTCCCCAACACAACTCTGCCAGGGCTTTTGGAGCTCTTGGAGCATCTGCTTGGCTGTTGGGATGGAAGGAGAGAGAAAAGCTACTGGGTCATAAATTGCTAACTGTGGAGAGCAAACAGAACCTCTTCTTACAGCAGCACCGCTCAGACAGCTACTGAAAGCTGAAGGTGGATGTAGATTTTGATTTGACATATTTGATCTAACACTTTCTTTTTTCCACGTTCCAACATCTTTCTTATCATAACTCATGTTGGTTATTCTGGGTTCATCCCAGCCCTTGAAATCCTTCTCTTTCCCCCTCTGGATGCTGGCTGGGCACTAACTCAATGACGTCTTTAAAACATCGTAACATTGCAGAAATGTTTTGTTTTGTTTCCAAAGATTGTCTTGAAAAATTCCATTTTTGGGACATTTTATAAATAACATTTTGTAGTGTGGTAACGTTACAGCTAAACCAGTCTTCCTTTGTTTAAAAAGGACTTTTATAAATAAATATAAATATATAAATATCCTGTCTTTGGTGTCTGGAGCATCCTTTGATCCCTCTCCGATATCTCCCAAATCTCCATAGAATGTTAATCTAAAAGGTTCCATCTGTGTTCACATTTCTCAATACAGGATTATTATTTTAGACACGAACCACTGCAGGAGAACCTTTCCCACTAGCTTGGGCTTTAGCTGTTAGCTAATCCAGCAGCTCAATAATGGCCTTGCTGGAGGGGGACAGTTAGCTTCTACTGTGGTTCTTTCTGACAGTTCGAAGAGGAGCATGTGACTGCATCTCTGCCATGTGTGCGTAACACGGGGCCAGTTTGGGGCCACGGGGCCAGTTTGGGGCCACGGGGCCAGTTTGCTCCTGCCTTTCAAACCTGCTAAATCCAGACACAAAATCGCCGCCTGCACTCAGTTCCAGGTTTGATCAATCACAAATGCTAATGTTTGCATTTCCTTCTTACAGTAGTTTCTCTGCAGATATTCTGGATGTCAATTAGCCAAACATGTTAAATGGATCGTGTGTACCTGGTTAGTAGATCAGCTTTGCGTGCTCTATCGCGATTGCACGTGTCTGTATACAAAGATTTAGTCGATGGGGCCTCTTGTTTTGGTCTTTAGGAGTGCAGATGTTTAAATCGACAGGGCTGTAGCACAAATGACAGATGCTTATAGGAAGCTACACAGAACCAAACTGAGGCCTGGAGAACCCAGGTTAGAGCAAATAAAACTCTGAAGGCTTTTCTATGACAACGTTTATATCTAAATGTATCTGCTTGAACATCAGGAGCAGCTGCTACAGAAAGGGTTAACAGGGTTAGGGTTAACAGGGTTAGGGTTAACAGGGTTAGGTTAGGGTTAACAGGGTTAGGGTTAGGTTAGGTTAGGGTTAACAGGGTTAGGTTAGGGTTAACAGGGTTAGGGTTAACAGGGTTAGGGTTAGGTTAGGGTTAACAGGGTTAGGGTTAACAGGGTTAGGGTTACGGTTAACAGGGTTAGGGTTAACAGGGTTAGGTTAGGGTTAACAGGGTTAGGGTTAACAGGGTTAGGTTAGGGTTAACAGGGTTAGGGTTAGGTTAGGGTTAACAGGGTTAGGGTTAACAGGGTTAGGGTTAGGGTTAACAGGGTTAGGGTTAACAGGGTTAGGTTAGGGTTAACAGGGTTAGGGTTAACAGGGTTAGGTTAGGGTTAACAGGGTTAGGGTTAACAGGGTTAGGTTAGGGTTAACAGGGTTAGGTTAGGGTTAACAGGGTTAGGGTTAACAGGGTTAGGGTTAGGGTTAACAGGGTTAGGGTTAGGTTAGGGTTAACAGGGTTAGGGTTAACAGGGTTAGGGTCAGGTTAGGGTTAGGGTTAACAGGGTTAGGGTTAACAGGGTTAGGGTCAGGTTAGGGTTAGGGTTAACAGGGTTAGGGTTAGGGCCATCTAAGTTTTGTGTTTCACTTAATAAAAATGTGATTTTACACCATATGTAAAACCAAAGGCCTAAATAACAAACAGCCTTTTCACTGAGCTGCTCATCTGTGAGCAGCTGCTGCTGCTGCTTTTAACCCAAATCTCATCATTTCACCCCCTGAATGAAGGATCCCACAGGTGGAGCACGTCAGGGGCTGATTAGCAGCAGCAGATTCCAGAAGGGACGAGACGCACCAACGTTTGCTGAGTGAGCTGTTATTTTGGAGCGGTGCTGGAAACAGTGGGACCACAGAGAGTTCTGAACATCAGCTGCTGAACAGAAGCATTTATTGATGAAGGTGACATCAGAGCCAAACCGCCCAATCGTCTGTCTGGGAGGAGACTTCCTGGGAGACGTTTTCAACTTGGACTATAAAACAAGGACGTCCACGTCCTGCTTGTGACCGACCGATGGAGCAGCAGGTAGGACTCATCAATATTCATATGCATCAAGGACTCTCTGTTGGTTAGACTAACTAGATTAGACTAACTAATTTAGGAGAGTCTCAATTCAGGCCAATAAGTCCTGAGAGAAGACGAGAAGGTCCACGGCTCTAAGCAGCTGCAGATATTTTGGGTTTAGTGCGTGAAACAGGTGGACGTCCTTCCATCGCGAGGCCCAGTGGCGTGTCTGGGGGGTGAGCGGGGGGGTCAGCGGGGGGGTGAGCTGGGGGGTCAGCGGGGGGGTCAGCTGGTTCTGTCTACCACAGGAGTGGGGCTGGGGCTTCAGGTGTGAAGGGCTTTGACTGCTTTTCTGGTCCTGCTTAGGTGAACTTCTACCATGTTGGACGGGTCGCTTGGCCAAAACTTCTCCCACAGCACCTTCAGCTTCAGAGGCTTTCCGGAGCTGCACTGTTACCGCCGGCTGCTGGCACTGCCGTTCTCAGTCAGTTACCTGTCTGTGCTGCTGGGGAACTGTCTGCTGGTCTACGTGATCTGCAGCGTGGAACACCTCCACTCTCCCATGTACCTCCTCATCTGCTCCCTGTGTGTGGTGGACGTCCTCGCTGCGACGGCCATCCTCCCCAGCATGCTCCTCAGTCTGCTCTTCGACGTTGACACCATCTCATTGGCCGGCTGCCTGACCCAGATGTTCTTCACTCATTTCCTCTCATCTTTGGAGTCGACCTTGTTGCTGGCCATGGCGCTGGACCGCTATGTGGCCATCTGCCAGCCGCTGCGCTACGCCAGAGTCATCAACCTGTCTATGCTGGCGAGGCTGCTGCTCTTCACGCTCGTTCGCAGTGGTTCCATCATGGCCGCTCTTGTGGGTTTGGCTTCCTCTCTGCGGTTCTGTGGCTCCAACACCATCCAGCACTGCTACTGTGATCACATGGCCCTGGTGAGCCTGGCGTGTGGCAGCACCGAGAGCAACAGTGCAATCGGCCTGGTGGTCATCATCTGCTTTGTGGGCTTGGACATCCCTCTCATCTTGTTCTCCTACATTAAAATACTGAGCGTGGTATCACGAGCGTCGGTGGGCAGCGAGGACCGTTGGAAGGCCTTCCACACCTGTGGCACTCACCTGATGGTCATGATGTGCTTCTATCTGGTTGGAAGTGTCACGTTCCTCTCGCACAACCTGAACATCAACATTCCAGCCGATGTCAACACCTTCATGGGGGTGATGTACATCCTGTTCCCGGCAACAGTCAACCCCATCATCTACGGCGTCCGCACCACAGAGATCCGGAACGGACTTCTCAAGATCTTTAAATTACAAGTCAAGAAGTTGATTAAGGTTTCACCAGTTTGAAAAATAAAAACAAAGTCAAGCAACAGTTTTAAATGTGATACTGAGATTTTTGGATTCGCATAAGTGAGCAGACGTTGGTGTCGGCCCAACACGTGACGTCGTGGAGGGGCAGAAAGATCTAATAAATCTAATAAAGCTGAAGAGTAACGAGGGGTCACTGGGACGCTTAGCCGCAGATGCTAGCAGCTAACCCTGACCCAACAGTGTATCTAAAGGCTCCTAATTTGCATCTCTTGTGGACCCTATGGCACTTTACAGCGTTATCTTATATATTCTATAGTCTATTCATTAGTATTTCTTGCTACATCGTGGCCACAACTAAAGTTTATTTTTACAGTGCAACATTTGGGGATCCGTAGGTAAGTAAATGGAGCGCACCTCCTCCAGAAAATGCTACTTGCTACTTCTGTTCTAGTCTCTTCTCCCTCGTTGAGGCCTCGTTAGCGCCTGGCGGCAGCTTATTCACTGCTGCTTTTACTGGAAACCCACGTGGAGCAAATTCAGCTTAAAGCCTAAAATAGTCTTTCACTCATCATTAACGTAGCATCCTGTGAGGTTGTTAGCTGAGGGAATAAACCGTGCACGTGCAGCAGCGCTCGCTGGACGTGTCGTTGCCATGGGGATCTATAGGCTGGAACCGGGAGGAACCTGGTCCGAATCCAGAGTGTCGTTGCTCTGACTGGACCTCTGCACGGGTCTGTGTGCTTCTCTGGACATTTAATAAAAGCACAGACGATCAACGTTGATCCGGTGGATAATTAGAAACTTGAAATGTGCTTTAAACCGTTCTGTCAAGACTTTGATGATGATTTTATGTCCTGATTTACTGGAGTCTGCTAATAGGACCTGATTAATGTGGTCGATGCTTTATTACTACAGATAAGAGAAAAACTCAAATGCTTCCACTTTAATTTGTCATTAATGTGAAGTCATTAATGTTCGTTCTTCAGTTTAATGTTTAAATAAACCGCAAAAGTTTCAGAATTATGCAATGTGCAAATAAATGGGAGGCAGTAAAAATGTGTGTGTATATATATATATATATATATATATATATATATATATATATATATATTTACACCCTGGGATTCCGTAAAGAGACAATTGTGATTGTAAAGATGCTGTGTGTGTGTGTGTGTGTGTTTATAGGTATATACAGGACACCTGTGAAAACTCCTTCTATACTTATTAAATATTAGATTTGATTTCTATCAACTCTGTTTCAGTTTTTTGGTGTTTTAGTAGCATAACAGAACTAAAATGTAATAATCATGAACAGAATCATTTCAGACATTTTATTTTCAGAATTAGAGGGAAAAGAATTCATCTTTCAGCTCCCAGAACACAAAAATATTGGAAAGACCCAAATTAGAATCTGCATGCAGACTCTTTGTTGCCTGGACCTGTTCCAGGTGGAAGTGGGCGTGACCTTTGACCTTTGCAGTTAACGTGATGCATTTCAAACATTTGTAAAAGGTTAATTCTGCTTCTTCTCTTCATGGTTTTATGTACTTCTTGTTTGCTGCGTCACAGTCGGGTCCAATTCTTCAGTCAAAAACGCTGTTTCTGGTTGAAAACCTCAGCTTTGACTCTCATATTTCTATTTTATCCTGAATCAGTTCTAGATTTCCAAAGCCTCTGCAACTCTGGGCCTTCAGGAGTCTCAGAGCTGCTACAGATGTTCTGTGTTTTTAGTGTTCTGCTTTGTGGCTGAAGCGGTGGAGGATCTTGGATCGGATCTGATGCAGGTTGATCCCATAGATGATGGGGTTGATGACAGGAGGAACGACCAAGAACTCAGCCGCCAGGGCGTTCTGCAGCACCTGCAAGGTGCTGCCGCTGCCGTAGCGCGAGTACATTATGTCGAACACCAGCGAGGCGGTGAAGACCAGCAGCGTGAGGAGGTGCGGCACGCAGGTCTGCACGAACTTCCTGCGGTCCGACTGCAGCTTCA
>JAPVLW010000073.1:322500-342500 GCA_027382335.1 Takifugu ocellatus | reverse complement strand
GGGAAGCTCGTTCCCTCACACTGCCAGACAGTCGACCCTCCGGGAGGGGCGGGACCTTCTGAGCAGGACGACCATCCGGGAGGGACGGGACCTTCTGAGCAGGACGAACGTTCGACCATCCAGGAGGGGCGGGACCTTCTGAGCAGGACGAACGTTCAACCCTCCGAGAGGGGCGGGGCCTTCTGAGCAGGACGACCATCCGGGAGGGGCGGGGCCTTCTGAGCAGGACGAACGTTCGACCCTCCAGGAGGGGCGGGACCTTCTGAGCAGGACGAGCGTTCGACCCTCCGGGAGGGGCGGGACCTTCTGAGCAGGACGAACGTTCAACCATCCGGGAGGGGCGGGGCCTTCTGAGCAGGACGAACGTTCAACCATCCGGGTGGGGCGGGACCTTCTGAGGAGGACGAGCGTTCAACCCTCCGGGAGGGGCGGGGCCTTCTGAGCAGGACGAACGTTCGACCATCCGGAGGGGCGGGGCCTTCTGAGCAGGACGAACGTTCGACCATCCAGGAGGGGCGGGACCTTCTGAGCAGGACGAACGTTCGACCATCCGGGAGGGGCGGGACCTTCTGAGCAGGACGAACGTTCGACCACCCGGGAGGGGCGGGGCCTTCTGAGCAGGACGAACGTTCAACCATCCGGGAGGGGCGGGGCCTTCTGAGCAGGACGAACGTTCGACCATCCAGGAGGGGCGGGACCTTCTGAGCAGGACGAGCGTTCGACCATCCAGGAGGGGTGGGACCTTCTGAGCAGGACGAACGTTCGACCATCCAGGAGGGGCGGGACCTTCTGAGCAGGACGAACGTTCGACCCTCCGGGAGGGGCGGGGCCTTCTGAGGAGGACGAGCGTTCGACCCTCCGGGAGGGGCGGGGCCTTCTGAGGAGGACGAGCGTTCAACCATCCGGGAGGGGCGGGGCCTTCTGAGCAGGACGACCATCCGGGAGGGGCGGGACCTTCTGAGCAGGACGAACGTGTTGAAGCTTCTGTTCAGAGTTTCAGTGAAACAGACAGTTGATCAATCTCAGGCTTGTTGACATTGGATGGTTTTATAATGTGAAGGCACATCGACCGAGGGTCAGGGGTCAGGGTTAGGGTCAGGGGTCAGGGTTAGGGTCAGGGGTCAGGGGTCAGGGTTGGGGTCAGGGGTCAGGGTTAGGGTCAGGGTTAGGGTTAGGGTCAGGGTCAGGGTTGGGGTCAGGGTCAGGGTCAGGGTCAGGGTTAGGGTCAGGGTTAGGGTCAGGGTTGGGGTCAGGGTTGGGGTCAGGGTTGGAGTTAGGGTTGGGGTCAGGGTTGGGGTTAGAGTTGGGGTTAGGGTCAGGGTTGGGGTCAGGGTTAGGGTCAGGGTTAGGGTCAGGGTTGGGGTCAGGGTTAGGGTCAGGGTTGGGGTCAGGGTTGGGGTTAGGGTCAGGGTTTGGGTCAGGGTTAGGGTCACGGTTGGGGTCAGGGTTAGGGTCGGGGTTGGAGTCAGGGTTGGGGATAGGGTCAGGGTTGGGGATAGGGTCAGGGTTAGGGTCACGGTTGGGGTCAGGGTTAGGGTCGGGGTTGGAGTCAGGGTTGGGGATAGGGTCAGGGTTGGGGATAGGGTCAGGGTTAGGGTCGGGGTTGGGGTCAGGGTTGGGGTCAGGGTTGGGGTCAGGGTTAGGGTCAGGGTTAGGGTCGGGGTTGGAGTCAGGGTTGGGGATAGGGTCAGGGTTAGGGTCGGGGTTGGGGTCAGGGTTGGGGTCAGGGTCAGGGTCAGGGTTAGGGTCGGGGTTGGGGTCAGGGTTGGGGATAGGGTCGGGGTTGGGGTCAGGGTCGGGGTTAGGGTTGGGTTCCCTATATAACAGGGTTCATGGAGACCATTGAATTTAGAGTTGCACATTTTCAAGAACAATGACAACAAATATATCAAAAGAAACAGTACAATGATAAACAGTCAGTACAAAACTATGGAAACGGCCACACAAATAGAACAAGAATGAATTAAAATGTAATTAAAGAGTTGTTTTGAGTTTCCCTTCCTTGATTATCTCATTTTAAACCCATTATTAATCCACTGTGTATGGGAGGAGTGATTCTATAAAAAGGCTCTACTCTTTAATAATACAGGGTTAGGGTTAACCCTAACCAGGTAACCGGAGAAGACAGGACACACGGGAGCAGGCTGTGGACATCTTTAGTTACGCTTAGCCCTGTCTTAGCCCTCCACAGGACGCCGTTACACAGTAACAAACATTTAGCTACCACCAGGATAACTAGCCGCAGCGCTTCAGACGTACTCGGTCGACCTACAACCAAGTCTTACTGACAGGAAATAGCTGGAATCAAGACAACACAATTGTGTGTGTTACACCAGCGCCACACCAGGCTGGAGCATCGAGATGTTGGTCTCCTGATGCTAAATCAGCTGAGGGTTTTAGTGATCTAGTTAGCTGTGACGCGATTTAGCTCTAGTTAGCTGCTACGTGATTTAGCTCTAGTTAGCTGCTACGTGATTTAGCTCTAGTTAGCTGTGACGTGATTTAGCTCTAGTTAGCTGCTACGTGATTTAGCTCTAGTTAGCTGCTACGTGATTTTGTTAGGTTTGTTGGTGGTGTGCAGGTGCTCCACCCATCTACTTCCTGTCTGCATTGTTTTCCCTCCATGGTGTTGATGCACCTGATACACTCTGGGTCTGGATCAGGATCTGCCTCCCTGATCGGACCAGGAAGTTGCTCGTGTGCTTCACCTGAGTCTTTGTAAGCGTCAAACCTCTGGTTGGGTTTTTGAGTTCATTTCTTGAAGCATCATTAGCAGAAGGATTTGTCTCCAGTTGAGTCCTTCTGTTACTCCTTATTTTGCCAGTTTATCGCTGATGACCCGCTAAAAGGGGTAGTAGTTAGGGTTAGGGTTAGGAGGGTTAGGGTTAGTAGTTAGGGTTAGTAGGGTTAGGATTAGAGGGTTAGGGTTAGTAGTTAGGGTTAGGGTTAGGATTAGAGGGTTAGGGTTAGTAGGGTTAGGGTTAGTAGGGTTAGGGTTGGGGTTAGTAGGGTTAGGGTTAGTAGTTAGGGTTAGTAGGGTTAGGATTAGAGGGTTAGGGTTAGTAGAGTTAGGGTTAGTAGTTAGGGTTAGGGTTAGAGGGTTAGGGTTAGTAGTTAGGGTTAGGGTTAGTAGGGTTAGGGATAGTAGTTAGGGTTAGTAGGGTTAGTAGTTAGGGTTAGTAGGGTTAGGGTTAGGATTAGGATTAGAGGATTAGGATTAGAGGGTTAGGGTTAGTAGGGTTAGGGTTAGTAGTTAGGGTTAGGGTTAGTAGGGTTGGGGTTAGTAGTTAGGGTTAGTAGGGTTAGGGTTAGGATTAGAGGGTTAGGGTTAGTAGGGTTAGGGTTAGTAGTTAGGGTTAGGGTTAGTAGGGTTGGGGTTAGTAGTTAGGGTTAGTAGGGTTAGGGTTAGGATTAGAGGGTTAGGGTTAGTAGGGTTAGGGTTAGTAGTTAGGGTTAGGATTAGAGGGTTAGGGTTAGTAGGGTTATGGTTAGTAGTTAGGGTTAGTAGGGTTAGGGTTAGGATTAGAGGGTTAGGGTTAGTAGGGTTAGGGTTAGTAGGTAGGGTTAGGATTAGTAGGGTTAGGGTTAGTAGAGTTGGGGTTAGTAGTTAGGGTTAGGGTTAGTAGGGTTAGGGTTAGTAGTTAGGGTTAGTAGTTAGGGTTAGGGTTAGTAGGGTTAGGGTTAGTAGTTATGGTCAGGGTTAGTAGTTAGGGTTAGTAGGGTTAGTAGGTAGGGTTAGGGTTAGAGAGTTAGGGTTAGTAGGGTTAGGGTTAGTAGTTAAGGTTAGGGTTAGAGGGTTAGGGTTAGTAGGGTTAAGGTTAGTAGTTAGGGTTAGGGTTAGTAGGCTTAGGGTTAGTAGTTAACAGCATTAAAATCTTTGTGATGGGTTAGGGCTGTCAGTGGGTGGAAAGATTCTGTTGGGGGAAATCTGAACCTCTGGGATGCTACGATAGCCTAGCACCTATGAAGAGTTCCGAGAGAAAAAGAGGGGGGAGGGATTTTTCCTGTAGTCTTCCAATGAAAACAGACTCTCAAACTGTTGACGGGACAAAAGTCTTTGTCTTCTATATTTTTACGTCATGGACTTTTTCTTTTTTCTTTGGAAAAACTTTGCGTGTTCTGGGTGAATTTCTCTGGGATGTGGCGGACTTTGTCATTCTAAAGTCCTGCCACTGCCTTCCCTAACCCTAACCCTAACCCTAACTACTAACCCTAACTTCTAACCCTACTAACCCTAACTACTAACCCTAACCCTAACCCTTCCTTAACCCTAACTACTAACCCTAACTACTGACCCTAACCCTTCCTTAACCCTAACCCTAACCCTAACTACTGACCCTTACCCTTCCTTAACCCTAACCCCTAACCCTAACTACTAACCCTACTAACCCTAACTACTAACCCTAACCCTAACTTCTAACCCTACTAACCCTAACTACTAACCCTAACCCTTCCTTAACCCTAACTACTAACCCTAACTACTAACCCTAACCCTAACCCTTCCTTAACCCTAACTACTAACCCTAGCTACTAACCCTAACTACTGACCCTAACCCTTCCTTAACCCTAACCCTAACTACTAACCCTAACTACTGACCCTAACCCTTCCTTAACCCTAACCCTAACTACTAACCCTAACTACTGACCCTAACCCTTCCTTAACCCTAACCCTAACTACTAACCCTAACTACTGACCCTAACCCTTCCTTAACCCTAACCCCTAACCCTACCTACTAACCCTACTAACCCTAACTACTAACCCTAACCCTTCCTTAACCCTAACTACTAACCCTAACTACTAACCCTAACCCTTCCTTAACCCTAACTACTAACCCTAACCCTAACCCTAACCCTTCCTTAACCCTAACTACTAACCCTAACTACTAACCCTAACCCTAACCCTTCTGTGTTGCAGAGGGGTCTAAGAACTTTGTTATGGGGTCAACTGAGCGACTGCTCATTTAAACCTGTCCCCACATCACAGGTGAGTTTGGGCTCGGTGCCGACCTGCAGGTGAGGAGACGTTCAGTGGGAGCACCAAGACAGGGGAGCAAGGGAGCAGTGGAGGTTCAGGCTTTCATGGGTGATGCTGTGGAAAGTAAATGTGTAACCTGTCTAATCCAGTAGGTCCCTTCTGGGGGCTGCAAATTTTAGTTCCTGCTGTTGACGAAGCAACGTCAGTATCGACCCTTCTGCACCTCCAACCTCAGAACATCTGGCTGACCCACCTAGAAGCTGTGATTGATGAACCACTGTAGGAGCTTCGGTCCCGCCTCAGTCCTTTACTGCCTCAATATTTCAGTCAGAAAATCCTCAAAACAGCTTTTGGCTTCTGACATCAGAATCCCAGTGGTGAGATGGGAGGAGGGGGGAAGAGGGGAGGAGAAGGAAGAGGAAGAGAGGCAGGAGGAAGAGAGGGAGGAGGGGGAGGAGAGAGGAAGGGGGAGAAGGAGGAAGAGGAGAGGGAGGAGGAGGAGCAGGAGACGGAGGAGACGTTAAAATGCTTTCAGCAGTCAGGACTTGTCCTCTGAGGGACCAGGGGCAGCAGCCAGGATGAACAGCTCTACGGTCCTCATCACCTTCACCACCTACAGCAGCTTTGGGGTCTTCAGAGGGCCGCTGGTCACGTGCATTCTGGTTCTTTACGTCTCTGTGCTGTGCGTTAACATTTTACTGGTGGTGGTTATTTACACGGAGCCTCGCTTGCACAGGCCCATGTTCGTCCTGCTGGCCCACCTGGCTCTGAGCGGGCTGGTGGGCAGCACATCGGTGTGTCCAACCATCCTCCGGCACCTCCTCCTCAGCAGACAGGTGACCTCGCTCCGAGGATGCTTGACGCAGGTGTTCTTCATAAATGTGTACGCTGGGGGCATCTACTGCTTCCTGGCGCTGATGGCGTACGACCGCTACGTCTCCATCTGCAAACCTCTGCTGTACCACGCCGTCATGCGGCCGATCCGGGTCAGGTTAATGGTGGCGCTGGTGTACCTGGTGCTGAGCAGCACCGCGGCCATGCAGGTCTACCTGACGTCCACGCTGGCGCTGTGCCGGCACTCGGTGGACAAACTGGTGTGCGACAGTTTGGCGATCGCCAACCTGTCGTGTGAGAGGACCACCCTGATCAGTGTGTACGGTCTCTGCTGCGCCGCCTTTGTCATCGCCCTCCCCTGTCTCTTGGTCTTCCTCTCGTACTTCCACATCTTCTCGGTGACGCTGAAAGTCTCCACACAGTCTCAAAAGAAAGCGCTGCAGACGTGCACCCCCCACCTGGTGGCTTTCATTAACTTCTCCGCGGTGTCTTTCTTTGGCGTCATTTATAACCGTATGAGTGACGCTGTCCCGGAAACAGTCAACATTTTTACATGTGTTAGCTTCTTCATTTTCCCTCCTCTGCTGAATCCCATCATTTATGGCATCAAAATGAAAGAAATCAGGCTCAGTATCCAGAAGATCGGGCAGAGAATTCTCCAGCAGCCCTGAAATCTGATGCTATCAGGCTCTGAAAACTGTAGCATCAATAATGTAGATAATCACCCAATTAATGTGCTAATTCTGAAGGAAATGTAATCAATGAAACCATGAAAATGTAAACAGGGACACGGTCTTTGTGGCTATTTAAATATGAAGGTCGTCTCTCACATCAAACAGGTTAAAGGGGTCTTGTTTTATAAGGAATATTACAAATTTAATATAAAAGTTCCTGAATCCATCAGAAACCAAAAAGGAGAAAAGTATAATGATAAATACTAATTAAACTGGAAATTAAAACCACCATGACAAGCTGAGAACAATGTATTGGATTATGTTGCCTCTGATCATTCCGGCCGGCGGGTCGGGCCTCGCCTGGCCCGGCGGGTCGGGCCTCGCCTGGCCCACTTCCTGGTGCTCAGTCACTCTTCTACCCATCAGGTACAAAGTCAAGGTGTCTAACATTCTGTTCCTAAACTGAAGTTACCAGGGTGTGATTATATCTGACTATTGGAACTGTACGACTGTATGTGAGCAGGACTGGACCTTAAACATGATCATGAACTCCAGAAAACATGTCAAATCATCTTCATGTATCTTTGTTGAATATAATATCAAACTGTAATAAAGACCTGAATAAAACACCTGAGTACACGTGCATGTGAGACCTGAAGACATGCGCAACACCTTCTCCTCAGTCATTATGCTAAGCTACAGGGAGCCTGACTTAAGGCTTGTTAAATATTTAAATAGTTGGGTTACCAAACAATAATCTTAAGGCTACCATGAATAAAGGGTTACAGCAAAATAATAATGAAAATAACCTGTTGTCATTTAGTCACAGACGCCAACTCAAGCCCACTGGACTAATTTGGCTGTTTGCAGTAGCTGTTGGAGCCCCCAGAGTGTCCGAGTGTCCGTGGGCAGGAAGGAGATGATGCTCTGGAGGGGCTCATTATGGAGGGAAGATGATGAAAGCAGCAGGTCCATCAGGAACCAGGTCCCGGCTGATGGTACAAACAAGTGCAGAATGTGCGTGCAGGGCCCCCCCAACCCTAACCCTGAAACACCCCCCCCCCGCCCCCAACCCTAACCCTGGTCATGACCACATCTGCTCATGCAGCATTGCTATTTTTGATCCATTTTCTACAAGGTGACAAAAATGACCTTTATGATTTGTTTTCTCCACTTATCCGGATCCGGGTCGCGGGGGCAGCAGCTTCAGGAGGGGTGCCCAGACAGCCTCTCCCCGGCCACTTCCATCAGCTCCTCCGGGGGAACCCCTAGCTGCTCCCAAGCCAGGCGAGAGATGTAATCTCTCCACCTAGTCCTGGGCCGGCCACGAGGCTGCCTCCCGGGGGGACATGTCCGGAACACCTCTAAAGGGAGGCGTCCAGAAGGCATCCTAGCCAGATGCCCGAGCCACCCCAACTGACCCTAACCCTAACCCTCTCGATGTGGAGGAGCAGCGGTTCTACTCCGAGCCCCTCCCGGATGTCCGAGCTTCCCACCCTGTCTCTAAGGCTGAGCCCGGCCACCCCGCGGAGGAAACTCATTTCAGCTGCTTGTGTCCGCGATCTCGTTCTTTCGGTCATCACCCAGCGTTGACGGCCATAGGTGAGGACTGGGACGTAGATCCACCGGTAAATCGAGAGCTTTGCCTTCCAGCTCAGCTCCTTCTTCACCACGACGGATCGGTTAAGCGCCAGCATCACTGCTGACGCCGCTCCGATCCGCCTGTCGATCTCCCGTTCCATCCTGCCCTCAAGATCCTGAGATACTTGAACTCCTCCACCTGGGGCAGGACCTCCTCCCCCACCCAGAGAAGGCACTCTACCTTTTTCTGAGCGAGGACCATGGACTCTGACTTGGAGGTGCTGATCCGCGTCCCTGCCGCTTCACACTCGGTCGTGAACCGTCCCAGCATTTGTTGGAGGTCCCTGCTCGATGGCGCCAGAAGAACTACGTCATCCGCAAAAAGCAGCGACGAGATCATCCGCCCACCGAACTCGACACCCTCCACTCCCCGGCTGCGCCTATAAATTCTGTCCATAAAAGTTATGAACAGAACCGGTGACAAAGGGCCTTGGGAGACCCTACCAGGGGCAAACTGCCCCGGACAGCATAGCTCCCAGGCTCATTAGGGTACGCAAACTCCTCCACCACGATAAGGTGATGTTCACGGAGGAGGACCTTTATGATATATGTGAAATTTCACTTTTTAAACATGTCATGACCTTCTCAAGCAAAGAATTGGAGCCAGATGTTGGGACCTGGACCTGTGGGTGAACAATGGTCACCATGCATAACAAAAGTCAGCACCGACTTGGAAACAAAGGATAGCACTGGTAGCCCAAATGTCCCACAATCTTCTAGGTGTGAAACCTCATCCAGCAGTTGCCACTGGTTGACTGTGTCATGTGACTCTGAGGCCATCAGGTCAAATACTGGCTCTGCTCATGATTACTTTTATCTCTCACCTCTCCTGGCTCTGCTCTTCACCACTCCCAAGGACCCCCAGCTATGGAGGGAGCTGCAGCTAACTGTCTCAGGTAACCTGCTAAAGCAGCTACGCTGCCCTTCCTTACCACAGAGAGGCAAGAGAGAGGCAACTGCTAACAAGCTCCCTCAAAGGAACAACTAGTTTTCTTCCAAAGTGTATCACCAGGCACAGCAAAGCTGCTTTTGAATGGGAATTACAACTTTCCCATCTTGGCACCTCCTTCACAAGTGCTAGTTAAAATAGCAACCCACCAGAGCTAGCATCTCTCCCACCAGGACTGCTAACACGACTGGGCCAGGTCAAGATAAAATAAGCAGAAATTTGATGTTGTATTTGTGTTCTAGTGAGTTGTGAACAGTTTGGTAGTCAGGATTCCGTTTGGTTGAATCTGCCATATTGATGTTAGCTCAGTTATAGGGTTTGTCTTTTGCAAGCTACCTATCCTACCTCTAACCTGGCACCTGATGAAACACACACACACACACACACACACACACACATACACCTTCTCAGGTTTCACACATGCATGTGACTTCAGCAAGTGGTCTGGGTCAGCCATAGATTGAGTACTCCATGTACTCCACATGATTGAGAGCGGGGTTC
Source organism: Takifugu ocellatus (assembly GCA_027382335.1). NCBI lineage: Eukaryota > Metazoa > Chordata > Actinopteri > Tetraodontiformes > Tetraodontidae > Takifugu > Takifugu ocellatus. The sequence continues at coordinate 332,926 of JAPVLW010000073.1, read as the reverse complement.
CTCCTGTTGGCTAGTGTCTTATCCTGTAGAAGGTGGCTTTAACTTCTGTGGTCGGGCTGCAAATAAAAGGACGGGTGACCTCACATGTGCTCCAGTGGGTGGTGGGAGCCGAAAAGGCCTCGTTGGCAAAGGCCTGTGAGGTTTGGATGTGGTGTGCCTTTTTTTTCCTACAAAGAGCTAAAATGGTGGCTAAATGTTTGGCAAACATTTAGCCACCATTTTAGGAGTGTTAATTTCTGCTGAAGAGTATGAGTATCTGGAGCTCCCAGTCAGAACTGATGAAGCCTCTTGAATGAGAGGTGCTAAGCTTCAACTACCAGAAAATCATATTTTACATTCTAATTTCCTTAAACGCTGCCTCCCCATAACAGTCGCTGCCGTGTTTTTTGCTTCATGCACCACTGAGGAACTTTGATAGGAAGGAATAAAGGCTCCACCACAACACAGTATCCATTTCTCTTAATAGATCCATGGCACAGGCTCCAAGACGCCGCCCAGTCATTTCAATTCAGTTTTGACTTCCGCCTCACTTCCGGGTCACGCGGCCCACTGACTATGCGCAGTAGCATTAACCACAATGCATCTGGCTCGTTGCAACATGCGCAGTCGCGTCACCTCTTTGCTTTGGAAAAGTTTTTCAAAGATTAAAAAGTCCATCGCCTAAACAAATGGAACACGGAGAGTAGTAATCGACCATGTTCGTCCAACAGACCGCTCTTTTTTCGTGTATGTAGGGTTTTTCCTGCAGTTCGAGGGCCCACCGGCCCATTTCCGTGTGTGGCGGAAGTCTTCCACCCTGCTCTTCTTCTACGTTTATGGTGTCGTAGGAGCCAAAATGGAGGTGCGCCGGGGCGAAGCTGCCGAAGATGCTGATGTCGGTTAACGAGACAAAATATTTATCCTCTAATACCGAGACAAAACCACAGTGGTTAACAGCAAGTGGATACTGTGCACGAACTCGGCTACATGGTGTAAGTTTTAAAATTCTATTCATTTTTTACGGCACTCCATGGTCTGCAGTCAGCGTGCTAGGCTACATGCTAACATGTTGTGTCACGGGTGTATGTTTATTGAGCTGCAGTATGACTCAGCCCGAAAATACTTCACACGAACTCTAATCTTGCTTAAAAACTGGTTCTAAGTACATTTTATTCCGACTGTATGTGTGTATACACGCACAGATACCAGTTTTATGTTGGTGTTCTCATTAACCGCCTGCGCGCATATTCTGTGGTTGTTCTTAGCATGTGATGCTAAATAGACACGCTGCGGGTTCATAATTCATAAAATTTAGCGGAAAGATTTTCATCCATAAAGTCAACGTCACAAAATCAGTCTAAATATGTTCTAAATGGTTCTAAAATGACTTGAGAGTTTCTGTTAATCGGTCAAATTAAAGCAGTTTGACCACTGCAGTCAGTTTCAATTAAAGATTTTGGAATATTGGATCAGGTAACTGGTCTGGGGAAAGGTGAAGCTCCAACCTGTGGTGATCTGCTATAGAAATGTTCTGTTCCTGCTCTCAGGTGGACATGGCAGAGCGCTGGCTGGACTGTACCTGGAAGAGACATGTGTCGGAGCAGCTGAAGCTCAGAGATCGACTCCAGAGACAGGCCTTCGAGGAGCTCATCCAACAGTGTGGGTGTCGTCTGTTGCGTTCTGTCTCAATCGCTGACCGCATTCCATACCTTCTTCATGTTCTGCTCCAGATTTAGAGAATGGAATAAATGTGAACCATTCTTCATTCATTACACATCAGCATCAATGTGGCTCATTTTCCCAGGAACATGCTCCACTTACGGAGCTGCATTAGTGCTAGCAGAGACTGCAAACAGCACTTTTGTCTGCTGTAGGCACACAAATGGCACTTTGACCACGTATGAAGACGAGCCGGTCAAACGAGGACTAACAACCTTGTCTGAGGTTTAATAGTGCACAATTGTCTGTTTTTAGATAACCGCCTCCTGGAGAAGTCAGACCTCCAGGCTGTTCTGTCTGAGCGATACCAGACAGACAAATATGAGCTCCAGAGGGGACACGAGTGCAGGTGAGCCCGCATCATGTGGTCTACGTATATTAGCGGCTGTCTCGTGTTCCACATTCACGCTCTATTTATACCTCCCAGTTTGGGCGGAGACCCGAGTCAGAGAGATGCGCTACAACAGGAAATGGCTCAGATGAGGATTAAACATCAAGAGGAGCTGACGGAGCTGCACAAAAAAAGAGGAGAGGTGGGTGACGGGTCTGGCGTCACCGTCGGGGTAACGGCGCCACTTCCTCTTCGTGTGGATCTGCTGTGGGTCACTGTTTCCATGGAAACAGTGTTGCGTAGCATAGAGGGACGCATTACAATGTGGACAGTTTCAGACATACGAATTCACGAAGCAAACTTTGATATTTATTTTTCACAATAAATACTTTTCTTTTTAAAATCTGCTTCATAATCCCTGTGGTGGCCGACCTCCATCACCCAGCAACGACCTTCTGTCCCGAGAACCTAAAATGAGGATCCATGTCTAACCCTAAGCCCTGGAGCAGACCACTCTGGGAGCCGGTACCAGGACCCCTGGCTGTTGAGGAGCCAGTGAGCAAAGTACCCAAGGCTGCCCCCACGGAGTGGGCAACTCCTTCCGTCGCCCTTTTGGCCTTGGGATGTGTCCCTTTTTTTTATTGGTTTTTGTTTGTTTTAAGATCTTGACATTCCAATAACAGGGAACATGTTTCCCTGCTTTTGGAGCAGCTCTAGTCTTGTAGTGAGGTGGGCTGATGCATCGGTGACCTGTTGCTCTGGTCCAACAGTCGCATGACGGATCTGCGTCTCACACGTTCCACAGTTTTAAAGCTAATTCAGAAACCAGCTGTAGAACTTGGAACGTTCAGAGAGGATGAGAAAAGAAGACAGGATCAAGTCTGTGGCCAAATGTGCAGCGATTATTTAGGTTCTGAGTCTGGACCCAAGTCTGGAATAACTGGGAAACAAGGATTTGTGTTGTTTTTGATGTGCGTGTGTGTGTGTGTGTGTGTGTGTGTGTGCAGCTGGCTCAGAGTGTCATCGAACTGAACAACCAGATTCAGCAGAAGGATAAAGAGATCCAGAGCAACACGGCCAGGTCGGTACCGTCTGTGGAATCACTGACAGATTAATCAGGTGTTTTAAACCTGACACACAAAGTTCATGTTTCTTAGAATTCTATTAAAACTTGTGATTTTTCTAATGGGATGAATCTAACAAGGAGCTGGTGTCCATGCGTGTGTTCAGAATGTTGGAGTACCAGCAGCAGATCAGCAGCCTGGAGGGGGAGTGTCGGGACCTGAAGGCGTGTTTACAGGTAGGAGAGGGTTCCTCCCTGATGGTGGTGATGGTGGTGATGGTGGTGATGATGTCACTAGCTGTGGTCATCGTCAGCCTGGAGTCTTCATCACGTTTAGAGGTCGGTGATGAGCTGTAAAAGGTCTGATTTCCCATCATCCCCTCCCTCTGCCATGTGACTCCCAGCAGCTCCTGTCTGAACCATCATGTTCTAGAGCTACATTGGTGGAACCAGCAGCTGCTGAAAGACAGGATGTGACATCACAGTGTGTAGCGAGGATTCTACACACTGTGATGAGCGACATCCAACAGAGGCAGACTCGTACGGAGTGGCTGAGGGGGGGGGCAGGGAGCTGATCTCAAGTTTTCAAGCTGAGACCCTCACTGGGCGTGGGAGGTACCGGTCCAGTTGGCAGGCAAACTGACGCACCACTGTGTCCCCGCAGGACCTGGAGAAGGCCAACCAGACCCTGAAGGACGAGTACGACGCCCTGCAGATAACCTTCTCCGCCCTGGAGGAGAAGCTGAGGAAGACGACGGAGGACAACCAGGAACTGGTGTCGCGCTGGATGGCAGAGAAGGCTCAGGAGGCCAACAAGCTGAACGCAGAGAACGAGAAGGACAGCAGGTCCGGCCCCCCCACAGCTGCATGTCGCTGCCCCCCAGCCCCTAACGCGCCCTGTTCCTGTTCCTGTTCCTGTTCCTCCAGACGCAGGCAGGCCAAGCTGCAGAAGGAGCTCGCCGACGCCGCCAAGGAGCCGCTGCCCCTCGACCCGTCAGTACCGACCAGCTTCGTTCAGGGTTTGTGATGGGGTCTCACTCGCTCTTGGTGTTGTCAGGGACGATGACATCGAGGTTCTGACCGAGGATGGAGGCAAAGGCGCTGGAGAAGGGTCACCGAACAAACCTCTGACCAGAACCACCAGGTGAGACAGACGCCTGCCGCACGTCTGCTGATGACCTAGAATGGGCCTCCATGAGTGTCCACCTGCTCTGCTCCTGTTCCAGCAGTAAAAAAATCTCCCAGCCGCCCCCGGGCAGCCTGCTGGACTCCATCTCCAACATCTTTGGGTAGGTTTGGGTATGTGAGACAGGAGACAGGACCTGTCTCACTCACTGCTGCGTGGGACAGGGGACAGGACCTGTCTCACTCAGCACTGAGACAGGAGACAGGACCTGTCTCACTCACTGCTGCGTGGGACAGGAGACAGGACCTGTCTCACTCAGCAGTGGGACAGGAGACAGGACCTGTCTCACTCACTGCTGCGTGGGACAGGAGACAGGACCTGTCTCACTCAGCACTGAGACAGGAGACAGGACCTGTCTCACTCACTGCTGCGTGGGACAGGGGACAGGACCTGTCTCATTCAGCAGTGGGACAGGGGACAGGACCTGTCTCACTCACTGCTGCGTGGGACAGGAGACAGGACCTGTCTCACTCAGCACTGGGACAGGAGACAGGACCTGTCTCACTCAGCACTGGGACAGGAGACAGGACCTGTCTCACTCAGCACTGGGACAGGAGACAGGACCTGTCTCACTCAGCACTGGGACAGGAGACAGGACCTGTCTCACTCAGCACTGAGACAGGAGACAGGACCTGTCTCACTCAGCAGTGGGACAGGGGACAGGACCTGTCTCACTCAGCACTGAGACAGGAGACAGGACCTGTCTCACTCACTGCTGCGTGGGACAGGAGGCAGGACCTGTCTCACTCACTGCTACAGGAGACAGGACCTGTCTCACTCACTGCTGCCTGATCCCACCCAAACGCTGCTCACCTGTCTCACTCGCGTGCTCACTGTGGCGTCTCCTGGTCCCCAGCAGGCGTCGTAGCACCAACTCCTTCAGCACGTCACCAGAGAACGCCGAGGGGCCTCCTGGGCTCTGCACGGAGGTGCGGGTTCCCTCCACAGCTCTGCACGTCTTTGTGAGTCTGGATGAATTCAGCTTCCAACTGTAGCGTCGGCGTGAGGCCGCGGTGACACGTGTCCTGGTCCGAACCTCTGCCTCTGCTGAGGCTGCCTGTGTCTGCAGGAGGCCCATGACGGGGAGGTCAACGCCGTCAAGTTCAGCCCCGGCTCTCGTCTCTTAGCAACAGGAGGGATGGACCGCAGAGTGAAGCTGTGGGAAGTCCTTGCTGGTGAGCAGACGAACCAGAACTCAAATGAGAGGTCGCCCTCGGGCCTCCGCCTGTTTCACCCCCTGGTGTTCTGACAGGTCACTGCGAGCCCAAAGGCGCCCTGACGGGGAGCAACGCAGGAATCACCAGCATCGACTTTGACAGCGCGGTGAGGAACCCTGGAGCTGGTGGGGGGGGGTGGGGGTGGGGGTGGGGGTGATGATGATGATGATGGTGGTGATGATGATGGTGGTGATGATGGTGGTGATGGTGGTGATGATGATGGTGATGATGGTGGTGATGATGGTGATGATGATGGTGATGGTGGTGATGATGGTGGTGATGATGGTGATGATGGTGATGATGGTGATGATGGTGGTGATGATGGTGATGATGATGGTGATGGTGGTGATGATGGTGGTGATGATGGTGATGATGGTGATGATGGTGATGATGGTGGTGATGATGGTGATGATGATGGTGATGGTGGTGATGATGGTGGTGATGATGGTGATGATGATGATGGTGGTGATGATGATGATGGTGATGATGGTGATGATGATGGTGGTGATGATGATGGTGGTGATGATGATGATGATGGTGATGATGGTGGTGGTTCCTGCTGTGTTCAGGGTTCCTTCCTGCTGGCTGCGTCCAACGACTTCGCCAGTCGGATCTGGACCGTGGACGACCACAGACTGAGGGTAAGTCTGAGACTGGGTTAGGGTTGACCTTCAGCCCCCCCACCAGTCGACCTCCCAGCAGCAGGATGTGACATCACTGGACTGGTTCTGTGATGCACACATCCCTCAGACTGTGAGCGGGGGGTGTGAGGCTGATGGGGCGGGGCCAGAGCGCTGACCCCTCCCTCACCTGTGTGCAGCACACCTTGACGGGTCACAGTGGGAAAGTGCTGTCGGCTCGCTTCCTCCTGGACAACACCCGGATCGTCTCTGGGAGCTACGACCGCACGCTGAAGCTGTGGGACCTGCGCAGCAAAGTGTGTACGTATGGAGCCGCCAGCGAGGGAGCCGCTTCCTGCTGCTGGGCGGGCTGACGGGCCTCTCACCTGTGCAGGTATCAAGACCGTGTTCGCCGGGTCCAGTTGCAACGACATCGTGTGCACAGAGCAGTGCGTCATGAGCGGACACTTCGATAAGAAGGTTCGGTTCTGGGACATCAGGTCAGTAAACGGGTCGCATCGCTTCCTGGTTCGAGGTGGCGAGGGCGACGCCCTGCAGAGAGGAGGAGGAGGGGGCGGAGCCAAATACAGCAGCCAGGTGTGTGAGTGTTGAAGGTGTGTGTGTGTTAGAGCGGAGAGCATTGTGAAGGAGCTGGAGCTGCTGGGTCGGGTTACGTCTCTGGACCTGAACCACGACCGCACTGAGCTGCTCACGTGTTCCAGAGACGACCTGGTGAAGATCATCGACCTGCGCACCGACGCCATCAGACAGACCTTCAGGTGAGTTCAGCCTCTTATCGCGCCATGGTGCACCTGTGAGACGCCTGGTCACGTGATCCGCTTTGGGTTGTGTTCAGCGCTCAGGGTTTCAAATGTGGAGCGGACTGGACCAGAGTGACGTTCAGGTGAGCCAACGACCTCGGCGCCTCCGACAGGTCCTCCGCTTTAACGCCCGACTCAGACGGTGTTTCTCCTCAGTCCTGACGGCGTTTATGTGGCTGGAGGATCAGCTGATGGCGCCCTCTATGTTTGGAACGTGCTGACGGGGAAGCTTGATCGCACTCTGGACCGAAACCACAAGTAAGAAGCAATTGTAATCTGATTACTCTTGATCTGATGGGGCATTTGAATTTCACCTGACTAAACGTGGTCACATGACTGGCCCTGTTCTTCTTCTCCAGCTCTGCCATCAACTCGGTGTCGTGGTCGCCTTCGGGAACGTACGTGGCGAGCGTGGAGAGGGGCAGTAAGACCATCCTCTGGTCCGACATGTGAATGACTGAAGCGTGCACGAGGCACCGGCCGTCGCGCACGAGGCACCGGCCGTCGCGCTCTCAACAAGCTGAACTTCCAAACAACATTTTTACTTTTTTCTCGTTCGTTTTCAACTAAAGATGAACTTAAAGCGTCGCCACTTTTAGCGATCAGGAGCAGGTTGGCGTTAGCTTCCTGTTATCACGTCCTTGGACAAATCTATGTGAAATATGCACGTCCTCCTCCCGCCGCCACACTTCCGAGCTCTGAGGCTCCGTGTTTGTGCTTTTCAAAATAAACATTTTAACACGCGTGCAACCTGTCATGCTAACGTTGTAGCTAATAGTCCGTGGGGAGTAAATCACAAACCTGCAGCCACTCGATGTTTGAACATCAAACACGTCTCTCGTCTCCATGGAGATGAGAACAGGTGAGAAATAAAAGGGTTCATGTGTTCGCAGGAGAGTGGAGAAGCCACTCATCAGTAAGGATGCTTTAGGAACAGCTGAGGGGTGAACGTAAGGATGCTTTAGGAACAGCTGAGGGGTGAACGTAAGGATGCTTTAGAGCTGAGGGGTGAACGTAAGGATGCTTTAGGAAGAGCTGAGGGGTGAACGTAAGGGTGCTTTAGAGCTGAGGGGTGAACGTAAGGATGCTTTAGAGCTGAGGGGTGAACGTAAGGATGCTTTAGAGCTGAGGGGTGAACGTAAGGATGCTTTAGAGCTGAGGGGTGAACGTAAGGATGCTTTAGAGCTGAGGGGTGAACGTAAGGATGCTTTAGAGCTGAGGGGTGAACGTAAGGATGCTTTAGAGCTGAGGGGTGAACGTAAGGATGCTTTAGAGCTGAGGGGTGAACGTAAGGATGCTTTAGAGCTGAGGGGTGAACGTAAGGATGCTTTAGGAAGAGCTGAGGGGTGAACGTAAGGATGCTTTAGGAAGAGCTGAGGGGTGAACGTAAGGATGCTTTAGGAAGAGCTGAGGGGTGAACGTAAGGGTGCTTTAGGAAGAGCTGAGGGGTGAACGTAAGGGTGCTTTAGGAAGAGCTGAGGGGTGAACGTAAGGGTGCTTTAGGAAGAGCTGAGGGGTGAACGTAAGGGTGCTTTAGGAAGAGCTGAGGGGTGAACGTAAGGGTGCTTTAGGAAGAGCTGAGGGGTGAACGTAAGGATGCTTTAGGAAGAGCTGAGGGGTGAACGTAAGGATGCTTTAGGAAGAGCTGAGGGGTGAACGTAAGGATGCTTTAGGAAGAGCTGAGGGGTGAACGTAAGGGTGCTTTAGGAAGAGCTGAGGGGTGAACGTAAGGGTGCTTTAGGAAGAGCTGAGGGGTGAACGTAAGGATGCTTTAGGAAGAGCTGAGGGGTGAACGTAAGGGTGCTTTAGGAAGAGCTGAGGGGTGAACGTAAGGATGCTTTAGGAAGAGCTGAGGGGTGAACGTAAGGATGCTTTAGGAAGAGCTGAGGGGTGAACGTAAGGATGCTTTAGGAAGAGCTGAGGGGTGAACGTAAGGATGCTTTAGAAACAGCTGAGGGGTGAACGTAAGGGTGCTTTAGGAAGAGCTGAGGGGTGAACGTAAGGGTGCTTTAGGAAGAGCTGAGGGGTGAACGTAAGGATGCTTTAGGAAGAGCTGAGGGGTGAACGTAAGGATGCTTTAGGAAGAGCTGAGGGGTGAACGTAAGGGTGCTTTAGGAAGAGCTGAGGGGTGAACGTAAGGGTGCTTTAGGAAGAGCTGAGGGGTGAACGTGCTGTGTCAGCACACAAGCTGCTGAGAAGGACTGAGCCTCTTATCAGCTCAGCACAGACTTATTGATCATGTTTATTAATAACAGCAGGCTGATCAGACCGGAGACAATAAGGAAAAACTGTCCACTTGTGCTGCTCCCAGCCTAATGAGCGCCACCTGCTGTGAGTGTAGAGCACGACAAGAGTGCTGTCCTAAAGGGACTTGAATGTTCCTGAAGTGTGTGTGTGTGTGTGTGTGTGTGTGTGTGTGAGAGAGAGAGATGCTTTACTCTGATTGGTCAGAGCGTCCCGCAGCGTCACATGGTCTTCATCATAAACGTGTCCACCATCTTCCTGTTTGGTTCGGATTATCTTTGTGTTTAGCCTCTAATGATCAACATGCTGACAGTGCGGTGTGTGTGCACGTGTGTGTGCACGTCTGTGTCTGCTCTATAAATGCAGCTCTGATCAGCTGGGAGGACGTTTGTGTCCTGCTCATCGTCCCTCTGCTGCTCTCAGGTCAGTTTACTTGTAAAACATACTTTTGTTTGTGAAGGAATAAAGTTATTATTGGATTAAACTTTGATTAGTAGAAAGTGTTTATTTCATATCAAAGAAATATTTCATGCTAAACTTGAAACTTTGGCTTCTGCCTTATGCTAACACCACTATATGTATTAAAATCCCTTCTATGGAAATCCTTGACAAACTCTTAGCATCAAAGCTAACAAACAGTCCAGTAAGAACGAACCATTGGATTAGCCCTTTCTGCCCCCGCATCATCTTCATCATCTTCATCTGTCGGGGTAAAAACTGACGGGCTTCGTGTTCACATCACCAATCAGGAATAATCCGGAATCATGTCCTTGTTGCTATGGTTGCAGGTCCTGCTATCCACCATCATGAGCCCCAAACACACCATCTTCAAGAAGGTTTCTTCTGATAAGACGGTAGGTGCGGGCAGTTTTCTGAGTGACACGTGAGCGGGCCTTGACCCTGTGACCCCTGCTTTAGCTCACCATCTACATGGACAAAAGAGACTTTGTGGATCACTGTGACTTTGTTGATCCCGTCGGTGAGTCCAGAACAATTCCAAAACAGTAACTTTATGCTAAACTTGGGGCTAAACGGTCGTGTCGTTCAGACGGCGTCATCAAGATCGACCCCCAGCAACTCAGAGGGAGGAAAGGTCAGTAAGGCACTCGAGCCATCAGCCTGGCTGCTGCCATCTCACCTGTCCACGTGTCCGCAGTTTACGTGATGCTGTCCTGCACGTTCAAGTATGGTCACAAGGGCGTGGACGTGATGGGCGTGGCCTTTAGACGTGACCTGTTCGTGGTGA
>JAPVLW010000073.1:302500-312500 GCA_027382335.1 Takifugu ocellatus | reverse complement strand
GGTACTGCTGGTCTCAGAACCGGCATACATGCCGTTAGTAACTGAATCCTTGACCTGGATCCACACCTTGTCCCCACGGACCAAATGAAGAACGACCGAGTGCGAGGTGGTCCCCAATACTTTCGGGTCTGTGGTCTTGATTACTGGCATGAAGTTGTGGAAGAGGCCCGCTTTGAGGACTCGTTCGTGGACGGTGAAGTGGTAGCTGAAGACGTAGGTTCCGTTGACCGGGGCGGTGTAGATGCCAAAGTCGGGGTCATAACCCCTCTGGATGTTATGATGGATGTGGGAGAAGATGACCGGAGTGTTTGGTGGGGGGTAACTGGATGTCAGACCTGCAGCAAAGGCTGACTGGATGTTGGGCATGCATGGACCAGGTGGGCCCATTATGCCCTCCACTCCCATGTCTCCTTTCTTGCCCTCAGGACCCCCCTTTCCTGTGATCCCTATTGGGCCTTGTTCCCCCTTTTCACCTTTCTGCCCCGTTTGTCCATTAGCACCGTCAACCCCATCGGTACAGTTACATTCCCCGATGAGCCCTTTGTCTCCTTTGTCACCCACCACTCCAGGAAGTCCAGGGGGTCCCAGATCACCCATATCGCCCTTAAAGCCAGTTGGTCCTTGGGGTCCCATGACACCAGGCAAACCTCTTGGTCCAGCGGGGCCAGGCAGACCAGGTTGACCTGGAGGACCATAGCTAGACTCACAGGTATCTGGACAGACTCCATCGCCGCCTTTTGGGCCCTGATCACCTGGACGACCCTCCAAGCCTCGATCTCCTTTATCCCCTTTAGGGCGAGAAAAACCAGGTCAGCAGATCAAACTGAAATCACTGGAGCAGAAACTGGATTTTCTGGAAACTGGACCAGTTCACCGACCTTTGAAGCCTCTTTCCCCTTTGGGTCCAAGCAAACCAGCGGGTCCTTGTTCTCCTTTGTAACCCTCATCTCCTTTCTGTCCTGTGAGACAGCATCAAAGGAGACATGGAGTCACTAAGATCTTTATCTTATGGAGCTACTAAAAACATCACTCACCTTTGACCCCAGGTCTGCCCAAAAATCCCGGAGGACCCCTCAAACCCATCATCCCTCTTCTTCCAGGACTTCCAGGTTGACCTTGGTGAATCACAGGTAAATTCCTGTCTCATTTTTCTTCATAAATCCAGTAAGACTCAAAGTGGTGTTGTGTGTACCTGGCGGGCCACGGTCGCCATGGTCTCCTTTGGGACCGTGGTTATTCTGGCAGTGGGTGCAGAGGCAGAACCAGGGGATCTGGTCTGAGGGAACCGGGACCTGCAACAGCATCTGGCAGTAGGCCTCCAGAGACGGCGGTGGGTCTGTGCTATTGTCTCCGTTGTGGTAAAACAGACGACCGGGTACATTCAGACGCGGGACGGAAAAAGGCGTGGGAGGGGTCCCGGCCGGGGGCTCCCAGCTGTCCTCAGAAATGGGTTCAGGCATCGCCATGACAACCGGGAGGAAGAGCGCCATCAAGAGGCAGCCATGTTGAAGCGCCGTCATCATCTGAAAGGAAGACAAATGTCTGGTGACCAGCACGCCATGGGGGCCAGCACACCACGGGGGCCAGCACGCCGCGGGGGCCAGCACGCCGCGGGGGCCAGCACGCCGCGGGGGCCAGCACGCCACGGAGGCCAGCACGCCACGGAGGCCAGCACGCCACGGAGGCCAGCACGCCACGGGGGCCAGCACGCCACGGGGGCCAGCACGCCGTGGGGACCAGCACGCCACGGGGGCCAGCACACCGCGGGGGCCAGCACGCCACGGAGGCCAGCACGCCGCGGGGGCCAGCACGCCACGGGGGCCAGCACGCCGCGCTGACCAGCACGCCGCGGGGGCCAGCACGCCGCAGAGGCCAGCACGCCGCGGGGGCCAGCACGCCACAGAGGCCAGCACGCCGCGGGGGCCAGCACGCCGCGGGGGCCAGCACGCCGCGGGGGCCAGCACGCCACGGGGGCCAGCACGCCGCAGAGGCCAGCACGCCGCGGGGGCCAGCACGCCATGGGGGCCAGCACGCCGCGGGGGCCAGCACGCCACGGGGGCCAGCACGCCGTGGGGGCCAGCACGCCGCGGGGGCCAGCACGCCGCGTTAACCGTTAATCACAAAACGAAGTCATTAATCCACCGTTTAATCAGAACGATGTTCGAATCAAAAGCTTTGAAGCTTTGATCCTCGTCAGCGTCCGACTGTGGTCGTCAGTCGGCGGCGGTTCTGGGTGGAAACAGCTGATTATCGAGAGGAGCTGGTGTCACTCACCAAACGCTGCTGCTCCAGTCGGGAAGGTTCTGATCTGCAGAGCCCGACCTGGGCTTTAATAGCTCACCTGGACTCCGCCCACCTGCCACTCTTCAGTCAGGGCTGTGAGTGTGTGTGTGTGTGTGTGAGAGAGTGTGTGTGTGTGTGAGAGAGTGTGTGTGGGTGTGTGTGTGTGTCTATGAGTCTGTGTGTGTGTGTGTGAGTCTGTGTGTGTGTGTGTGAGTGTGCGTGTGTGTGTGTGTGTGCGTGTGTGAGAGAGTGTGTGTGTGTGTGTGTGTGTGAGAGAGAGTGTGTGTGTGTGTGTGTGTGTGTGAGTGTGTGTGGGTGTGAGAGAGTGTGTGTGTGTGTGTGAGTGTGTGTGAGTTTGTGTGTGTGTGTGTGTGTGAGAGAGTGTGTGTGGGTGTGAGTTTGTGTGTGTGTGTGTGTGTGAGTGTACGTGTGTGTCTATGAGTCTGTGAGTGTGTGTGTGTGTCTATGAGTCTGTGTGTGAGTGTGTGTGTGAGTTTGTGTGTGTGTGAGAGAGTGTGTGTGGGTGTGAGTTTGTGTGTGTGTGTGGGTGTGAGTTTGTGTGTGTGTGTGAGTTTGCGTGTGTGTGTGTGAGAGAGTGTGTGTGGGTGTGTGTGTGTGAGAGAGTGTGTGTGTATATGTGAGTGTGTGTGAGTTTGTGTGTGTGTCTATGTGTGTGTGTGTGATTTTGTGTGTGTGTGTGTCTATGAGTCTGTGTGTGTGTGTGTGAGTGTGTGTGTGTGATTTTGTGTGTGTGTGTGTCTATGAGTCTGTGTGTGTGTGTGTGTGAGTGTGTGAGAGAGTGTGTGTGGGTGTGTGTGTGTGTCTATGAGTCTGTGTGTGTGTGTGTGAGTGTGTGTGGGTGTGAGTTTGTGTGTGTGTGCGTGTGTGAGTGTGTGCGTGTGTGTGTGGGTGTGAGAGAGTGTGTGTGGGTGTGTGTGTGTGTCTGAGTCTGTGTGTGTGTGTGTGAGTGGGTGTGAGTTTGTGTGTGTGTGAGTGTGTGCGTGTGTGAGTGTGTGTGGGTGTGAGTTTGTGTGTGTGTGCGTGTGTGTGTGTGTGCGTGTGTGTGACCTTGTTTCCAATAATGTGGTGTCGGATCACCGTGAACCACAGGAAGGTTTATTGTGAAGGGAGTTCACGAGTGTCGGCTGATCCTCTGTTGTGTTCATGAGCTCTTTGTGTCACCGACGACCTCTGACCCAGCAGATCAGGTGTCTTTGATCTTTGATCAGGAGTCACGTGGAGGGACACCATCAGAGCCATCAGAGCAGGTCCAGGATCAGATCCAGGATCAGATCCACTCTGGTCTTTCAGCTCGTGAGACCAGTGATGGTCCCTTCTCCTGGACCAGAGCTCCAGTCCTGGACTCTGATCTTCTCTGGCCTCCTTGTCTCCATATTTCTTCGGTCAGTTTGTGCTGAACTTTGGACCACCTGGACACAGGAGAGTCTCCTGTGTCCAGGTGGTCCAAAGGAGCATCAGAATGTTCTGATGGTTTTAAAGGAACCGTGAAAGTTAAAGCACCTAAAGGCATCGTGGGAATTCAGGCAGATTCCCCTGGTTGTCTCTTTGTCCTCCTTGATGTTGCACAGCTGCTTTTGGTTCCCTCTTCCTGTGTTTTCTGTGAAAGCTGATCTGACCGGGCCTTCAGAGACCACCATTCCCAGTGCTGGACTGTAACTGTGATCCCTGATCCAGCTCAGGTGATTGGAAGGTTGTCATTGGATCCTGAACACCAATGTTTCTCAGGTGCTGCTGATCCTGGGAACCAGGCCGGGAGTGTCCATGTAGGTCAGCTGTGGGGCCGCTCTGGGAACATCACAAACGTAATGTGGACCTGAGAATGTCCCAACGGGCCAGAAGCTTCCTGGTTGATGCTACTGCGCCAAGTCAGTGGGCCACAAAACCCGGAAGTATCGCTGAGGTCAAAAACCTGTTTGGGCCTACGTGAGCGAGGGCGGATTCACAGTGGATCAAAATTAAAGACTTGGATGAATTTGGGGACCAAACTCATAATTTCGGATATTTCAAAGCTTCCTATAAAAGACTAAATTTACAATAAAACCCTGGTATTCGTTTATTACGTCTGTCTGCAGCTTCCCCAGGTCCAACAACAAAACAACCCATAATAATAATTTCCTTCAACAGTCCTCGTCCAACCTCTGGTCGCCCATTCGGGTCTGACTCCACCAGGTGGCGACCGTGCTGGACCACCTGGTGATGGAGCACCTGGTGATGGACCACCTGGCGACCATGCTGGACCACCTGGTGATGGACCACCTGGTGATGGACCACCTGGTGATGGACCACCTGATGGACCACCTGGTGATGGACCACCTGGTGATGGACCACCTGATGGACCACCTGGTGATGGACCACCTGGCGACCGTGCTGGACCAGCTGGTGATGGACCACCTGGTGATGGACCACCTGGTGATGGACCACCTGGCGACCGTGATGGACCACCTGGCGACCGTGCTGGACCACCTGGTGATGGACCACCTGGTGATGGACCACCTGGCGACCATGCTGGACCACCTGGTGATGGACCGCCTGGTGATGGAGCACCTGGTGATGGACCACCTGGCGACCGTGATGGACCACCTGGCGACCGTGCTGGACCACCTGGTGATGGACCACCTGGTGATGGACCACCTGGCGACCATGCTGGACCACCTGGTGATGGACCGCCTGGTGATGGAGCACCTGGTGATGGACCACCTGGCGACCGTGATGGACCACCTGGCGACCGTGATGGACCGCCTGGTGATGGAGCACCTGGTGATGGAGCACCTGGTGATGGAGCACCTGGTGATGGACCACCTGGCGACCGTGCTGGACCACCTGGTGATGGACCACCTGGTGATGGACCACCTGGCGACCGTGCTGGACCACCTGGCGACCGTGCTGGACCACCTGGTGATGGACCACCTGGTGATGGACCACCTGGTGATGGAACACCTGCCGACCGTGCTGGACCACCTGGTGATGGACCACCTGGTGATGGAGCACCTGGTGATGGACCACCTGGCGACCGTGATGGACCACCTGGTGATGGACCGCCTGGTGATGGAGCACCTGGTGATGGACCACCTGGCGACCGTGATGGACCACCTGGCGACCGTGATGGACCGCCTGGTGATGGAGCACCTGGTGATGGACCACCTGGTGATGGACCACCTGGCGACCGTGCTGGACCACCTGGTGATGGACCACCTGGTGATGGACCACCTGGCGACCGTGCTGGACCACCTGGCGACCGTGCTGGACCACCTGGTGATGGACCACCTGGTGATGGAACACCTGCCGACCGTGCTGGACCACCTGGTGATGGACCACCTGGTGATGGAACACCTGCCGACCGTGCTGGACCACCTGGTGATGGACCACCTGGTGATGGAACACCTGGTGACCGTGCTGGACCACCTGGCGACCGTGATCAACCACCTGGCGACCGTGCTGGACCACCTGGCGACCATGCTGGACCACCTGGCGACCGTGCTGGACCACCTGGCGATGGATCACCTGGACCTGTGCGTTGGTGTCGGGTCCCCCGAGGTGAGGTGGCGTTTTCATTCGTGTTTGGTTGCCTAACCTGGTGCGTGGAGCTCCGTCTTCAGTGTGCATTCATGCACGTGCACGCTCTGCCGGCGCTCCTTAAATGGCGTCGCATAAATCCGAAAACTTTTATGGTCAATTTAAAGATTTTAATCATTCAATAAAAACATATTGAGTTAGTTTGTTAGTTATTTTCCCCGTAACTTACATGTGTATCAACATATAATAGGTAGTTACCACAGTACCAACAACCGCTCAACATTGTGGTCCAGGGTTCGAAGCTCCAGGGTTGTCTTGCCATCACTAGAAAAACAGTTCTTGGGGTCACGTGGGTCTAGTTCTCCTGATGGGTGGGTGGGTGGGTGGCCATCTTGGGGGGCTGGTTTACTGAGGTGGACCAAAGGAAGGTATGGGGAGGAGAACCAGCTGTGGAACCAGCTGTGGAACTGGGCGTGATCATGTATACAGATGTGGTGCAGCGGTTTGGGGCTGGTGAGCAAGGTGTTAGCAAGGGTTAGGGTTAGCAAAGAGAATTCATGTGAAAGGGAACCAACTTCTGTCAGTGGGGGGCCTGAGTTGGGGGGCCTGGGTTGGGGGCCTGAGTTGGGGCCCGAGTTGGGGGGCCTGGGTTGGGGGGCCTGGGTTGGGGGCCCAAGTTGGGGGCCTGAGTTGGGGCCCGAGTTGGGGGGCCTGGGTTGGGGGGCCTGGGTTGGGGGCCTGAGTTGGGGGCCTGGGTTGGGGGCCCGAGTTGGGGGGCCTGGGTTGGGGGCCTGAGTTGGGGGCCTGGGTTGGGGGGCCTGGGTTGGGGGCCTGAGTTGGGGGCCTGGGTTGGGGGCCCAAGTTGGGGGCCTGAGTTGGGGCCCGAGTTGGGGGGCCTGGGTTGGGGGGCCTGGGTTGGGGGCCTGGGTTGGGGGCCTGGGTTGGGGGCCTGAGTTGGGGCCCGAGTTGGGGGGCCTGGGTTGGGGGGCCTGGGTTGGGGGCCTGAGTTGGGGGCCTGGGTTGGGGGCCCGAGTTGGGGGGGCCTGGGTTGGGGGCCTGAGTTGGGGGCCTGGGTTGGGGGCCTGAGTTGGGGGGCCTGAGTTGGGGGCCTGAGTTGGGGGCCTGGGTTGGGGGCCCGAGTTGGGGGGCCTGGGTTGGGGGCCTGAGTTGGGGGCCTGGGTTGGGGGGCCTGGGTTGGGGGCCTGAGTTGGGGGCCTGGGTTGGGGGCCCAAGTTGGGGGCCTGAGTTGGGGCCCGAGTTGGGGGGCCTGGGTTGGGGGGCCTGGGTTGGGGGCCTGGGTTGGGGGCCTGGGTTGGGGGCCTGAGTTGGGGCCCGAGTTGGGGGGCCTGGGTTGGGGGGCCTGGGTTGGGGGCCTGAGTTGGGGGCCTGGGTTGGGGGCCCGAGTTGGGGGGGCCTGGGTTGGGGGCCTGAGTTGGGGGGCCTGAGTTGGGGGCCTGAGTTGGGGGCCTGAGTTGGGGGGCCTGGGTTGGGGGCCTGGGTTGGGGGCCCGAGTTGGGGGCCTGGGTGGGGGGCCTGGGTTGGGGGCCTGGGTTGGGGGCCTGAGTTGGGGGGCCTGGGTGGGGGGCCTGGGTTGGGGGCCTGAGTTGGGGGGCCTGAGTTGGGGGCCTGGGTTGGGGGGCCTGGGTTGGGGGCCTGGGTTGGGGGCCTGGGTCGGGGGCCTGGGTTGGGGGAGGTTGCTGCTTGGCCCAGACTGAACAGCACCACAGACGCTGAAATCAACCCTTTAGGCTTCGTAACCCTTTGACATAATTAGCTCAAATCGATTATTATTCCATGAAATTCTGCATCGCAGCAACAGTTTAATCCTGCAGATGTGTGAAAAATGATCCGTTGTGGATGCAAATATAACAAAAAAACACATTTTTTTCAGCAGTTCTTCATTCATCAAAGCATTCAGCATCTTCAGGAGGAACAGGAAGTGACCTGGACTAAGGCTGACGGGCAGATGTGGCCCAGGTCATATTTCACTGCAGCACAAACACTTTTATCTGATAATTTGTGCTGCAGATGTGGGCAGATAGTGGCCTGTTGCCGTTTGATCACCAGGGGGCGGTATGGAGCTGACCCAAGATCCACTCCACATATCGAACCACACGGGTGTAAACTCCATACACCCCCTGACTCCCACAGTCCCCCGGGCCGCCCCAAGACACCAGACCGAAGACCGCCCACCTCCGGCTGACCCCGTCCTCCATCACGAACGCCCCGCCGCTGTCCCCCAGGCAGGTGTCCTGACCGCCCTCCAAGTAGCCTGCGCAGAACATGTTGTCGGTAATGTTGTAGCGGACTGAACGTGACGTGTAGCTCGCCTGACACTCGTCCTGAGACACCACAGGGAGCTTGACATATTGCAGGAGGTCAGAGGTCATCCCAAGGTCCGAAGAGGCAGTGGTGGGGCTGCTGGGTCTTGTGAAGGAGGAGCTGTTGAGGCTGGAGATCCCCCAACCCGCAACCACTCCCAGAGAGTTGGGCAGAGGAGTCCGCAAGTCATTCTGGACAGGACAGAATCAGCGTGAGGAAGCGTGTCTCAGTGGTCCGGATCTACAGCACTGTAGATCTTTTCATCTACTCACGCGGTGCTGCGGCCGGGGCAGACACACCGGCTGGACCAGCTCATCCAGCTCCACCTCCTGGCTCAGCCGCACCAAGGCGATATCGTTGTCGTAGCTGTCGGGCTGGAAGTTTGGGTGGAGGATGATTCGGTCCACTGACCGGTTGGTGGCCGAGCGCTTGTCCCCGGCATCATGGAGTCCAAGGAACACCTGGAACAACAGCACAGGTTAGACGGGCTAAACTTCGTCGGTATCATCCAGGAGAACCACAACCTTCAGCCTTGGGATTCAGCCCAGGACCAGGAGGGGGTCTTTGTTCCCCTCTTCATACCTTGACATGTTCGGGCACCACAGCGACCACAGTGTTGTCCCTTCGCTGGGACCTCAGGACATGGGCTGCTGTCAGGACCCAGGACTGAGACAGCAGGGCCCCAGAGCCAAACCAGCGGTCCTCTGGAACCCGGGACAGATCCTCCACACTGAGCAGAACCTGCCAGGGGAAAAGGCCCGGCTCGGCGTTGCGACCTCCTACGATCCTTTTCATCAGAGCGGGCAGAGGGCGAGATGGACGGCCACAGGCTGGAGGACACAGCAGCACGTGAATACTCGTGGACCACTCTGGGTAAGTGGTCTCTGGCCGTAGATACCTGGCAGACAACTTGGCAATCTGGTTCCAAGTTCTGAACTGACCCAGTTTCCACCTGATCCACAGCGGTAGGTGCCTGCAGCACAATTAGAGCTCAGTAGTGACGTCAAGGATGACACAGCAAGGTTAAGACAGCCAGATCAGGAACTCTGGCACGCTGGTGCACGGCAGGCGCTCGTGCACGGCAGGCGCTCGTGCACGGCACGCTCGTGCACGGCAGGCGCTCGTGCCCCGTTCCCAGCGATGTCTTTTTGAGAGCTCTTACTGTTTTTACCATCCTCCCTGCAGATGTAGTAAACTGTTGAACCAAAGAGTGTGCTGTTGTCATGGCTACCAAACACAACATCAGCCGCGGAGACCGTGGAGGGACTCCCACAATCCACCACTGTAACAGAAAGCAGGTAAACAGGAAGTGACCTTGTTTATTCCCACAGAGACCTGACAATAGAGGAACATGCAGGGAAGTAAAGAAGACGCGAGGCTCTGTCACCATGACAACGAGGAGGGCACCAACCTGACGTCTAACCCATAATGATTCAGAAGCTCCCGAAAGAGTGACGTCACCCAACGACAGTGAGGTCAGAGATAATGAAACTCTAGCGTGCACGTTGGCAGCCACGTGCACCTCTCCACCAAATCCAGCTCTCCATACTGTTGGTTAGCACGTTAGCTGTAGCGACAATCACGTGCTAACAGTAGTGTAAAGGCTCACGTGGCCTGAGGGGGCGGAGCTTCAGGGGTATGCCGCCACTTCCTGGCCCCTTTGGTGGCCTGCGTGTGTCATTGTGCACAGGTGTGTATTTGTGTGTACCTGTGCTCGTGTACGTGATCTTCCAGCCGAGGTTTTCTCCTGAATTGTCGCTGTGGAAGAAAACGGTGACGACGTTGCTGTCGGTCTGGATTTCTCCGGGGGATCGATCACCACAGAACGGACCGAAGGTGGCGCTGCCCGCTTTAACCTGAC